>JAKUCV010004061.1:154865-196806 GCA_028386065.3 Turnera subulata | reverse complement strand
AGAGGAGTATTTGGAGTGGGTGCAGAGTGTGGAGTCAATTTTTGACTGCCATAGGTACTCGGAGGAAAAGAAGGTCAAGCTTGCAGTTGTGGAGTTCAAAGACTATGCCAGGTCTTGGTGGAATAAGCTTGTCACTTCGAGGAGGAGATATGGAGAACCTGAGATAGAAACATGGGAAGAGATGAAGAGGATCATGAAGAATAGATTTGTTCCTGCTTTATATCAGAGAGAGTTGCTTCATAAACTTCAAGCAACCAAGCAGGGAACTAAGAGTGTAGAGGAATACTGGAAGGCACTTGAGATGACTATACATCAGACTGGGATTGAGGAGGATGAGGAGACCACCATGTCAAGGTTTTACTATGGGTTAAATAGGGATATTGCTAATATTCTGGAGCTACAACATTATGCAGAGATTGAGGAGATGGTAGCTCTAGCTTCTAAGATTGAAAGGCAACTCAAAAGCAAGACCAATGGGAAGCCTTCTAGCTATACCAGTTGGAATGCAGGTGCAAGATACACCAAGCAGGAAGTGGGGAGCTCAAGTAAGCCTGTTCTTGACACACCTAAGTCGATTCCTTAGAGACCTAGGGAAGGACAGAAACCGGCTGAAAAAAAGACTCCCAATGCTCCAACAAAAGCTCAGGATAAGGCTAGAAATGTGAAGTGTTTCAAGTGCATGGGATTGGGACATTATGCTACTCAGTGCCCAAATAAGAGGGTAATGCTTACCACTGAGCATGGAGAGGCGTACTCTGATGATGAAAGGGAGGAGCCCTATGTTGATCCAGCACTAGCTGACATGCCTGAGTTGGAGGATGCCGAAGAAGAGTTTGTTGAATCAGAGGAGGTGGTTCAGAAGTTATATGTTACCCGGAGAATGCTCAATATTCAGCAAAAGGAAGAAGGAATTGAGCAAAGGGAGAACATCTTTCACACTAGATGTTTGGTACAAGACAAGCCCTGCAGCATGATCATAGATGGGGGAAGTTGCACCAATGTCGTGAGTACCATGCTAGTGGAGAAGATAGGAGTCAAAATTCAGAAACATCCAAGGCCATACAAACTTCAATGGCTTAATGACAGTGGCGAGATCAAAGTAACGGGTCAGGTACTTATTTCCTTCACCATTGGGAAGTACTCCGATGAGGTTTTATGTGATGTTGTACCTATACAGGCATGTCACATCTTGTTGGGAAGGCCATGGCAGTATGACCGAAGGGTGCTGCATGATGGTCATACGAATAGGTACACATTCACTATGGGTGAAAGGAAGGTAGTGCTTGCGCCACTATCTCCCAAGGATGTCTATGAGGATCAATTGTTTATGCACAAGTCTGTGGAGGCTTAGAAAAAGGAAAAGGTGGCTAGTTTAGCCAAACTCAGTGAGGTTGAGGGGAAAGCCGAGGGCTTTGCAAAAGGAGAGCAAAAACTGAGTGAGAAAAAGAGGGAAAATTTCTATGCAAGTTCGAGGGATTTGAGGGTAGCTTGTGAGAACAAACGAGAGATTTTGGTGCACCTGTATAAGGGAACTTATTTTAGTACAGCTGACCTTGACCAAGAATTGCCTAGTTGTATTGTTTCTCTTTTGCAAGATTATATGGATGTCTTTCCGGAAGAACTACCTAGGGAGTTGCCGCCATTGAGGGGCATTGAGCATCAAATTGATTTCATTCCTGGTGCTCAAATTCCAAATCGGCCAGCATATAGGGCCAATCCGGAGGAGACAAAGGAGAAACAAACACAAGTAGAGGACTTGCTCTCTAAGGGGCTGATTCGAGAGAGCCTCTCACCATGTGCTGTACCCGTAATTCTTGTTCCAAAAAAGGAGGGGACTTGGCGAATGTGCGTTGACTGTCGAGATGTCAACAAAATAACGGTAAAGTATCGCCATCCCATTCCTAGGTTAGATGACATGCTTGATGAATTACATGGTGCATGCATATTTACTAAGATTGATCTCATGAGTGGATATCATCAAATTCGCATGAAAATTGGAGATGAATGGAAGACTGCATTTAAAACTAAGTATGGGTTGTATGAATGGTTGGTAATGCCTTTTGGGTTAACTAATGCACCTAGTACTTTTATGCGCTTAATGAATCATGTCTTGCGTCATTTTATTGGAAAGTTTGTTGTTGTGTACTTTGATGATATTTTGATCTATAGCAAGAATGTTGATGAACATATGGACCATCTTAGGCTAGTATTGGATGCACTTAGGGCTGAGAGGTTGTTTGCTAAGCTTAAGAAGTGTACATTTTGCATGGATCGTGTTGTCTTTCTTGGTTATGTTGTTAGTGCTAATGGGATAGAAGTTGATCAAGAGAAGGTGAAAGCCATTAAGGAGTGGCCCACGCCTACTACTATCTCTGAGGTAAGATCTTTTCATGGACTTGCTAGTTTTTATAGGAGGTTTGTGAAGGATTTTAGCACCATTGCTGGACCATTGAATGAAATTGTCAAAAAGGAAGTTGGGTTTAAGTGGGGTGATGCACAGGCGCAGGCATTTGAGACTTTAAAAGAAAAATTATGTTCTGCTCCTATTCTTAAATTGCCTAACTTTGACTCTACTTTTGAGATTGAGTGTGATGCCTCTGGTATAGGCATAGGTGCTGTTCTTTTGCAGGAAAAGAAACCTATTGCTTATTTTAGTGAGAAACTGAAGGGAGCTCAACTCAACTACTCTACCTATGACAAGGAGCTTTATGCATTGGTGAGAGCACTACAAACATGGCAGCATTACCTGTGGCCTAAGGAATTCGTGATCCACACCGATCATGAGAGCTTAAAATATTTGAAGGGGCAAGGTAAGCTGAATAAGAGGCATGCCAAGTGGTTGGAATTCATCGAGACATTCCCTTATGTGGTGCGCTATAAGCAAGGTAAGGATAATGTAGTTGCTGATGCATTATCTAGGAGGTATGCTCTAATCTCTTCTCTTAGTTCTAAGTTGATTGGATTTGAGTATATTAAGGACTTGTATAAATCTGATCCTGACTTTGCTAATGTGTATAAAGCATGTGAACAATCTGGTTTTCAAAAGTTTTATAGAGATAATGAGTATTTATTTCGCGAGAATAAACTTTGCATTCCTGCTTGTTCTATGCGTGAGCTTTTGGTTAGGGAGTCTCATGATGGTGGCTTGATGGGTCACTTCGGTATTGCTAAAACCCTTGACATTCTGCAGGAACATTTTTATTGGCCTAACATGAAGAAGAATGTTGAGCAGGTTTGTAATGGGTGTGTCACATGTCGTCACGCCAAATCTAGGGTGCAACCTCATGGGTTGTACACTCCTTTACCTGTTCCTGATGTTCCTTGGACTGATTTATCTATGGACTTTGTGGTTGGGTTGCCTAGGACACGGAAAGGTCGTGATAGCATCTTTGTTGTTGTTGATAGGTTTAGTAAAATGGCTCATTTTATTGCTTGTCATAAAACTGATGATGCTTCACATGTTGCTGATTTGTTCTTTAGGGATGTAGTTCGATTGCATGGCATTCCTAGGACAATTGTTTCTGATCGGGATACTAAGTTCTTGAGTCACTTTTGGCGAGTTTTATGGAGTAGGTTAGGGACCAAGTTGTTATTTTCTACTTCTTGTCATCCTCAAACTGATGGTTAAACTGAAGTGGTTAATAGAACTCTAGGATCTTTATTGCGTGCTGTTGTGGGAAAGAATTTGAACACTTGGGAAGATTGTCTGCCATTGATTGAGTTTGCTTATAACAGGAGCATTCATTTTTCTACTGGTTATTCTCCATTTGAGATTGTGTATGGTTTTAACCCACTAACCCCTTTGGATTTGTTGCCTTTACCTTTGAATGAGATTGTTAATGTAGATGGGCATCAAAGAGCTAAGTTGGTTAAGGCTATTCATGAGAAGGCTCGGAAGCACATTGAGGAGAAGAACGCTAAAGTAGCACAAAGAGCTAATCGTGGACGCAAGCTTGTTAAGTTTGAACCTGGAGATTGGGTTTGGGTGCACTTTAGGAAGGAGAGGTTTCCTCATCATAGGAAATCTAAATTGGATCCAAGAGGAGATGGTCCTTTTCAAGTGTTGGAGCGCATCAATGACAACGCTTATAAGATAGATCTGCCTGGTGAGTATGTTGTGAGTGCTACTTTCAACGTTGCTGATCTTTCTCCCTTTGACATTGCAGGTTTAGATTCGAGGGTGAATCCTTTAGAGGAGGGAGGGGATGATACGAGCAAGCCAATTCCAAGTGGAACTCAAGATCGTGATGGCGCCATTAGCTTGCCTCAAGGACCAGTCACGAGGGCTCGGTTGAAGAAGATAAAGAATCACATGTTACATTATGCTCAAGCTTGGGTCAATCGGGAGTTGCAAGAAGATAAGTTGGACAAGTTTGGAGATGAATTTAAAGAGATTCCTAAGTTTGTGAGCATTTTGAAGGATTCAAGTCAAAAGTAGCCGTTTTTACCGTTTAACCGGAAAGTTACTGTTCACACCGGAAATCACTATTCACTGCCGGAAATTACTATTCACTGCCGGCGTTTACTGTTCAATTTCAGGCTGGAAAACCACTTTGGAGCTGGAGATTCCCACTATTCAGATTGAGTGGACTTTCATTATTTGGTTTGTTGGTGTGCACTAAAGAAAACAAAAGAAAAAGAAAGCTAAATCATTGTGTTTTATGCTTTGCATTTTAAATTCAATCCTTTACTTTTTGGCTTCTATAAAAGCCAACCATGTATCAAGTTTGTAATCAGATTATGAATGAAATTTGAGTGATTTTAAGGAAGCTAAATGCTTACCTTTGGTGTGCTTCTTGATTGAGAGATTCAATCAAAAACAAGAGAGGGATTCTCTTGGCTTTACTCTTTAGGATTGATTTCTCTTATCAAGTGATTTACTTGTGGTGATTAATCAACTCCTTGTATTCCTCATTATTTGTTGCCTAATCCATTGAGTTTAGGAGGTGAAGAATAAGAATACTAAACCCTAGTTTGATTGGAGATTGGAGGTCTTGGGATCAATTAGTTGCAGAGGTGAACCTAGTGGAATTCTAGGGTTGTTGCTGCATCACCGCCGGTTCTTATTGTGCTCAAGTATTATGGATGAAACATACTCTTGAAGATTTTGGTTTGAAATTTGAGTCTATTCCAATTTATTGTGATAGTACTAGTGCTATCAATCTCACCAAGAATCCTATCCAACTTTCACGCACCAAGCATATAGAGATTAGGCATCATTTTATTCGTGATCATGTGCAAAAGAAAGATATAACACTTGATTTTGTCAAGACCGAAGGACAACTTGCAGATATTTTCACTAAACCATTAAAGGAGGATCAATTCACAAAGATACGAATGGAGTTGGGAATGTGCAATCCCCTTTGAAGCTCCAACAACAAATGGAAGATCATTCGTATCCTTTTCAGTATCCTTTTATATTTCATTATTTATATCTTACATTCATGCATATCATACATGAGCTATGATGGAGAACAAATTAGAAAAGTGTCTTGAGCATCTTTACTTTGGATTGAGTTGTAAGGAGTTTGTTGGTTAGAAACAAATCATCTCGGTATGAAAATTTGGTGGAATCTGGGTTACATTGTGTATACACTAATTCAGCGATTTTCTCTCTTTTGGTGGCATTTCAGTTACATCCTTCACACCCCCATTCGGCCATTTTTTTCATTTTCTTCTTGGTATCAAATTTTGGCGTAATTTTACTCACATCCTGCACACACCTATTCGGCAATTCCTTTCTTCTGGCATCATTTAAAAAAAAAAACAACAAAAAACCCATTATTTTTCAAACGCACCGTTTTAACAAAAATCCCAATTTCTTCTAAGTTTCTTTTGTTTCTTTTTGAAGACTTATTGGCATATAGGCTTTTTGATAGGGGGAACATTTTGTTAGCTCATTAGCTGTTTGCTTCTTAGTAAATGTCCATCATTGACATCAACAAAAAAGAGAGAGAATGTAGGATCATGTTTTTGAACATAATGGTAATTGGCTTTGATTTTTTGTTGATTGCCAAATAGAAATGTCTAACACAGTTTATATGATGATTACCATTATCGTATTTTAATTGGCTCTAAAATGACGGTAAAATTCTTGGTTTATATGTAACTGGGCTTAGGTCTATTTCCTTTAAAATGCAACTTTTATGGGCTTGATAAGTTCTTGTATGTTTGGGTCATGGTCGATTTAATGTTGGGCTGACATGTTGAATAAAGGCCCATGTGTGTATGCTTAAAGCTCATGTTCATTAAAGGCCCATGTTCAATAAAAGCCTACCTAATAAGCTGTGTGACGTCGTTTTTATCTAATGGAATTAAAAGTACCAGGCTTTCATTCAACACAAATCAGTATGTGTAAATAAAAGAAGCCACAACGGCTCTCTTCCTTTTTGGTTGTCTTCTTCTTTTAACACATGCACTATTCTTCTTCTCTTCTTGAACCTTATCTTCTAGAAAGTATTCAGATTTGTCAAGGCTAAAAGAGCTAATGGTTTGTAGACGTTTTTCTTGTCCTTTGTGGAGAGCCAAGACAAGCCAACAACCCCTTTTGTAGGTTAGATAAGGAAGGTACACTTCCATGTGTACAAATATGAGAGGAAGATGGAGAGGAGCTAAAATTTTCACAAATCAAGTCTACTAGCTGTTTTTAATGTCCCATTGGAGTTTCAAGATGGGTACAAAGGATTCTAGAAGCTACAAAAGCACAAGAGAGGCATTTTGAAGATTTGGCTATTTGGGTAGAAAGTTTTGTAAGTGATTTGGCACCATATTTCAAGCTCTCTTTTGGAAAAAGGCTCTCTTTTGTCCGTTTCTTCAATAGATCCGTTGGGGGCCTTTGAGTGCATTATAAATAGGCCATTTCCTTCCTAAAAGTTAATTAAGGCAAGCAATTGAAGATTTGGCTAATTGTGTTAGAGCTTGCTAATTGTATTAGAACACCATTGTGAGATTATAGTGCTAAAGCTTGTAATCAAGAGTGAATCACTCTTGAGTTGTTTAAAAATTTTGTTTTCTTAAGAGAGGTTGGGTAGATCTTTCTTAAGTGGTTGTGTATTCAAAGCTTGGAAAGCTTTGGGTGAGTGAAAGGATTGAGCTTGAGCCTTTGAAAAATCTTGTTTGTAATGGATGGACTTCACCTTTAAAGAAGTCACATAGTAAGTTTTTGAAATCTCAAGGGGGAGCCTTGAGTAGTGGATGTACCCATAGAATTTAGGGGGAACCACTCTAAATTTTTGTGTTGTCTCCTTTGTGTGAATTGCTTTTCATTTTTGCATTTGAGTATCTCTTGCATTTTTCAGATTTTGGTGCCATTTGGGTTACAAAACACAAACTAGTCTTAGTTACTGTTTTGGTGTGAAAAGAGTTATATTATTTACAGCTAGCTAATTCAACCCCCTTCTTAGCTAGCTTTGAGCCTACACGATGTTCCAGAAGTTTTTATGGAGTTGAAGTTCGGGCCAGTCTGTTTCCAAAGACGCTGTTGCGTTTAACAATAATGTCTTCATGCAGCATCATTTCCCAGCGCTTCTCAGGTGAGATATTTGCAAATGTCCCATTTGCACATTCTAATAGACAAAGCTGAAAATTGAGAGTCAGTTTGGAAGTCAGATGTTTTTTGCAGGTGTAGGTTCGCTAGTTTTAATGAAACAATCAAGTTTATTTTAAGTCCCACTTTATTAAATTACATTTGTATTGACAAATGATGAAGTTACCTTGTGATGTATGCCTTCAGAATTTCATCTCCTTTGTTTTTCCAAAATGGCGCTGGCCTGAGCTCATCCATACAATTGCTTGATGAGTGGTGCTAGATAATTAGAATGGGACGATAATCATAAGAAAGCTAGCTAGATCTACCGATCTTATACATAGAGGAAATACACGTGATCATCCATAAATGTGGTCGAAAGAAGAGTCATGCGTGTGTGAAAACATGGCAGGAAATTGTATGCAAATTAAAGATACTAAGTAGCAATTAGAGACCCACCCATGTTTTTTTGGTAATTAAGTCGTTAATTGACGATATTTAAAACTCTATTCCACTCCAACATTTACTTCTTCCTCGTCCCCTCTCCTCTAGAGTGATCATATATAAATGATGGAGGGATTGATTTCTAGTTTGTAATAGTAAAAGGGATTCAAAATGAGGTGAGAATCCAATATCTAGGTTATAGAATTAATATGCAGCGTTGTGTGTCTTAGTTTCATCCTTGTCGTCTTTATTTATAGGCAGCATCTAGGTTTACAACTTCAAACTTATTACACATTTTCAGATAAAACTTAGTTATTACGTAATTTCAAATAGGACAAATGAAGAATATACACTCATAGACTGTACCAAGCCACCTTTAATTTATCCAATAATTCTTTATTTCCATGTAAAAATCATAGTATCCCGTATGTGTATATCTATCACTACCCATAGATCTTATCAAATACTATCTTAGTTGTTGATATATACATTATGTATTTGTGCCATTAGCAGCTAGCTTGATTTATAGCATCTGCATCTGGTTACAGACCCACAGATCCTACCTAGCAACTCCTGAAATGAAAGAAGATACACCCTCTTAGATTGTGTGCAGATTTTACCAATCATTATCTGTAAGTTTGGAGTTATCCACAGGTTCTACCCCGACTAAAGAAAGAAACTATATCTAGATATATATACCATTTATAGCTTTATCTCACTAATACTCACAGATATGCTATTGGCAACCACCTGGCCTAATTCTATGAATAATGAGATTTCAGATAAGAAGGCTTACTACGTAATTCAAGATAAGACAATTAGACCTATCCACCCCTAGCCAGTTCAAACCCAGATAAGATAACTTATTACAGGCAGAAGAAGATTATACACTCACTGGATTTACCAACTACCTTTATCCACCCAATCCTTAATTAGTTCCATATAAAAATTATAGTAATCCCATTATGCATATCTATACCCACAATTTTATCAAACCACTATCTATAACCTGTGTCTGATATTTGTAAGAGAAAATTATACCACCTGTGTATCTGGTTATAGACCCACAGATTCTACCAAACAACTCCTTAAAATGAAAGAAGATCACACCAACTCTCTCAGATCAAAACAAGTATTCTTAGATAAGACCATGACCTTAGGTTCCACCAATCACCTCTTACTCTAATGATTCTTTTCTTCCATATATGAACGTTACACTAATAGTTATCTGTATTCACACCTGGAGATTTTATCAACCACTCTCCATAAATTTATAGTTATCCGCGGGTACCAGGCCTATAAACAATGGCCGTGCTACGTTAGCAATCACAATCACAGTAAATCCTAAGCCTAGGCACTGGATTCTATATCTCTAAAGATCCATAGAAGCCATATTTAATTTTACAGCTTCATCACCAGAATACAATATTAGTGCCTAGTTATGAAGAAAAAGAAAACAATACTGCTAGTTATGGTCACTCGGGAAGAGGAGGAAGATGCAGACGAAACAGAAGAAAAGTGTGTTGGCTCGGAGTTTGCAGTATCGGATCACCGATTTACCAGAAAGAGATGATCTATCAAGATCTCATGCTCCCATCCTCCATTGTTGTTCATTATTTCCACCCTTGGCCGTCTACGCCAGGTGCCTATTTATATGGTTGGTGAGGAGTTGCAAGTGCTTAGCTCGGGCAGAGACAGATCATACGTTTCTATGAAGGACCACCAGCTCCGAAATCTTGGCAGAGGAAGCTGGGAGCGGCCTATGACGAACAAGTCTTTGTATTGCCTATGCAAATGTCATTATCCCCAGATCATACACATAACGTCTTTGGCTTATCTATGTTTATATGTAATTTCGCAGATATCGTAGCTACCACTCTAATAGATCCTATCCATTTTCTATTCGCATTGGCGCCCAATTATTTGTAAAGTAACAACTTCCAATTCATGTTATCATGTTTGTTGAGATGGAAGTTGCCTATGTTTGCATGAAACATGTTTAAGGTTATCATGTCTTTTGTTTTGTTTTTTTTTTTTGATGAATATCATGTTTTTTTGTTGCCTATGTTTATCATGCAATCAAAAAAGTTTTTTTAACTTTATAGATTTTTAGTATTCTTCAATTTGGGATTTGCTTCATCTATGGGAGAGAGAGCCAGAGTCACCATGGGGGAGAATCGCGTATAGAAGAAAGTAATTGGTGAAAAATATCTTAGAGTTTTCATTTTTATTTTTCATAATAATTAGTGAGATATATTATTAATTAAATAAATAAGATATACACCTCAACCTAAAACTTAAACACATAGGATACCATACCATTTGACCCCAGAAGATTACTGTATGCAGAAATTGGCAAATAGCATTATAAGTGTATGCAAAAATAACGTAATAATTCTATTTCCGAAGCATCAAAAAAAAAAAAAACGTAACAATTAACCTCATATTATTTAAATTTACTTAATTAGAGCATGAACATCCATCCTAGATTTCCCTTACTGATTAACGAAGATATCAGCAAGTATAATTTGGAAATAAAAATTTTAAAGATGATACTAATAGAAATAGTTGCACGAGATAAGCGTTACAGATTTAATTATTTACTAAAATAAAGTAAAGCAAACCTTGCACAATTCCCATGATGCCTGATTCATTAAGCGTGGATTTCAAAGCAATTTTGAGACTGAACAAAATGGTTCAGGAGAAGTATGTGCATGTAAATATCCGCGTGTAGGTGCAGGCCTGATACATCCATGTGCAGAACAATCCTGCAAACAGCGCAACACGTACTCGCCATGCAAACTCCAGTTTTCTCCTATAAATGTCCGTCTAATCCTACAAGAACACTCACCCAGCAAAAAAAAACCTCCTTAATCACATACAGCATATAGATCCCAGCCAACAACAATCAAATGGCAAAGCTCACCATCCTCGTAGCCACCCTGGCAGCCGTCCTCCTCATGGTCGACGCCTCCATCTACCGGACCACGGTAGTGATCGACGAGGAAAACCGTTCGCAGCGTTGTCAGGGAGAGATGAGGGCCCAAGACAACCTGAGGCACTGCATGGAGTACATGATGGAGCAAAGCCGATCCAGGTGGAGCGACCAGAGGGGCCACTTTGACATGTGCTGCAGGCAACTGGAGTCCATGAGCCAAGAATGCCGCTGCGAGAATCTAGAGGAGGCCATGCAGATGCGCAGGGAGCAATTCCAGCGCCAGCGAATGTCCATGTCAGAGGCTATGCAGACCGCTAGGAGACTACCCACCATTTGCCGCCTACAAACTAGAGAGTGCAGTTTCAGGTCTCCCTATGCCCTCTGAACTGGGAACCATCAAGGCCATTCTTAGTGGGTACTTTCAAGTAGCTAGATGGCTTAGTTAGGTAGAGCTAGCTTTAATAAAGTTCACTGGGATGATATACACCAGTTGTACTAAACAAATAAGCAACATACTATCGTGTGTTGGGTGTGTTATAGCTAGCGTAGTACTTTAGCCGCTCGCTGTTTAGGCAGCGCAGCTTTTGTCTTTGTCATCCGGTTTGATCGATTTTGAAGCAAATGTGTTCCTGGAACTGCATTTTCTGATCTTATTTTTATTACCCAGCCTCTTCGTTCCAGCCCAATTTAAAGAAACAAATCCGCATACATAATTTTTTGCATAAAAGAAAATAACAATGAAGAAACAGGATGTCCAGCACTTGTACGAACAGATGATCAGGACTAATAGGTGAAGCTAAAACAACATACAAGAGAAATTAACATGACATGACAATTCCACATCCAAATATATGCATTAAATTAATAACATGCAACCATTGATTTACTAATTAAGTAAAAAAGGTGCAAAAAAAGTTTGTAATGTTTTTTCTTCATACAAAATCCGTCACATCTCGGCCAATTTGAAACAGATTTGGTTTTGATTCTTCAGCAGTATTTAGAGTTCTTTTTCTCGGACAAGACCAGTCCTTATATTTTTTTGGCTGCTTAGTTATTTTAGTGATCACATCTGCATTCTAGAATCATGGTCGATAACCTTATACTGTTGTTGATTTTTCAATGTCATAATTGTTTCAAAAGCGAACAGAAGCATCTAAATCTTGATTTCTTCTTAGAACCACATAGGGATCAAGATGGGGCTAAATGGTGAAAATTCCGGCCGAGCATTTTTTAATTGCCACGAACTTACCACCGAGTACTATAGGGCCTAGGTGAAATAGGGTCAATGTTATTATGACGGACCTCAAGAAAACCGGCATCAACTGGGGGCCCTTTTTTTTATATGCTACATCAACGGGGGTCTTTTTCTATCACTTTGTTTAAGTTATTTTTAATTGTAAAGTCTAATTAAGAATTTTTGGTACGGATGGTACCCATATTTTATGGTTTGAGACAATCATGTACCTAAACTTTTTGCCGAGATATTTATATACTTAGAATTTTCATGGGCAGTTCAGTCACGGGCCTCGGACTGGGCATGTGCTGACGTGGATTCTGGCCTTTTATGACCTGCTGCCCGCCGCTCAAAACGACGTCGTATCACAATAATACGGCGTCGTTTTATCGTCCACATGGCAAGGTGGGTCCAAACCCACTATCCCAGCGACTACCCACCCGATTCTCACCCGAATGAAGAGGTTCAACCAAAGAAGTAAATGACCCGAAACATCCCCTCATGTATTAATTATAAACTTTAAATCAATTTTTTTTAACCAGCTTTTTATTTAACCACAATATATAGTAGTACCCTACGTTACTTATTTTTACTATAATAATGTATTCTTTAATTCTGATAATTAATGCGATATCATTACAAATTTAAAAAGGAAATCAATCATTAATTATAATTAAAATAGATTTTCCACGCTTATTAATTGGAAATCATTTCAAAATTTAAAAAAGAAATTAGTTATTATTTACAATTGTAAAAATTAAAATTGTAATTCTGATAATTAATTCGAAATCATTATTAAAAGGAAAATTTTGACACATATTAACTATCATTATTAACGGTTAAATCCTTTGCATTGAAGACTTATTTTTATGACAGACAAAGAAATAGTAAGGGGAAAAAGAATTTGTAACCCTTACCTAAACCAAAAAAAATAATAAATTTAGAAAAACAATTTCCTCATCTTCACCGTCAACCTCATCCCCCTCCCCCTCCTCCTCCTCCACCGGCGTCGACCCCATCTACATCCCCTTCTCCTCTGTCTCCCACATCTTCTCCATAAAAAATCCCTAAAAAATCCGCCATGATAACACCCTTACCCAAAGGTTTTCTTACTACTACATCCTCTTCTTTACTCCAGAATTGATGATGCCATGACCAGTGACCCCTCCCCTCCAAGAACAAGACATTGTTATCCAACCCCGAATTCTTGGCTGCATCCTTTCAATTTAATTCATGGAAGCATCATTACAAATCACCAATCTAACCATAAAATCCAGCTCAACCACTACTAGAAAACAACCCTTTACTCTCGGATTTAGCAACGGATTTTTAGCCATTTGTAAAGGATTTTTTGATTTGCAACGGATTTTGTCACGGATGAAATCCCTGGTTAAACCCTTCGTTGTAAATCTGGTTGTGAGGGAATTTGTGACGGACCCTTTTGCCACGGATTTTATGAGGGATAAGTCATGACAAACTGTGACAGTCTTATATCCCTCACAATTAAATCCGTTAGTGTAAACCTTGCTATTTGTAATGGAAAAAATAACCCACACAAATTAATTCCTTGTTAAATCCGTCACAAACTAAATTTACAGAAAAAATAATTATGCCAAATACCAATATATTAACATATGCCCCTCATTATATTGAAATGTAATTTTCATTCAGATTTGATGAAAAAATTAAAACTATTTGACAAAATTTATGGCATAAAATAAAGGATCATGAACAATTTTATTGTATCATCTTTATACAAATACAACAAAATAATTATATTGTAGAACATATTTACAATGAGCAATACATATAAAATAGAACAAAATAATTGATTTTACAACATAAAAATACAACAAAACAAGTCGGAATCCGGCGGAATAGATCTGGACAAAACAAACTCAAACACGAATGGTCCCCAACGGATCTGTTCCAAGACTGCATGCCACGAACAGATCTGCAGGCCTTCGTTCAGATCTGCCCCCACTCCTTGCTCTACCCGAGACCATAGCTTGAAACCAAACAAAATCCAAATGTCCACAAAACCCAGAACGTCAAAACACAATCCCAATACATTCATCAAAATTACATTTAATGAGGAAAGGATGAAACAAATCCTTACCCGTTCCAACACTCGCCTGAATCTGCTGCCACAATAGAGCTCGCCGGAGTTTACCCGAGTCGAAAATCGACTCGATTCACTGCAGACCACCATCATCGACCTCGAAACGGTCGTCATCTACCGCATCCTCAACGGATGATACTAAATCGGCGGTTGATTGGGCTCAACCTCGCCTCGTCGTTGTCGCATTGATTTGTCTGCCACAAATCCCGAGCACGTCGTGGATTGGGTTGAGGGAAAGGAGTGTAGCAAGGCAAGGGGATTGAAGAGGGTTCTTTTGACGATTGAGGAAGAGAAGAGGGGATTGAGGCTTGAGGGCGGCTGGGTGTGTGTGGTGTTAAGTGACGGCTAGGGTTCGGATTGGGGAAAAGGAAAGGAAGAGAAGAGGGGAGAGTGAGCGGAAGAGAGAGGACGAGTAGAAAGAAAATGACGAGGCTGAGTTAAGGACGGGTTTTATACCCGGCTCTAACCCTAGGGTTTCTACTAAATCTCAAACGACGTCGTATAGTCATTCAAGCCCTCATAGGTCGGTCAATGGGCTCCTCAACAGTCAAAACGCAAAGGTCTTCGTGTTTTATGGACAACCTCTACCAAAACACGGTTGTTTTGATTAAAACACAGCCCAATTGTGTGTTTTAAATTTAAAGAACTATCCTTTTAAATTATTTTCAAATTTTTTCCTAAAAATCATTTAATTTAATAACTCAAAGCACTCCAAATATCTTTCAATAAAATCAATTATAATTCATAGGAAATCTTAGGAACTAATTTGAATAAACTAATTTGGCCAATTGTGTATTTCAAAGACAACTCTCCTTTTAAATTCTTTTCAAAAATTTTTTAAAAATTATTTAATTTAATAACTCAAAACATAATAAATATTTTTTTATAAAATAAATTATAATTTATAGGAATTATTTTTTTCCCATCCGATATCCGGAGTTTTAGCCCGACTCTTCCGGACACGACCTGAGTTATAGGAACTAATTTGAATAAACTTAAATAATATTTTGTAAGAAAACCTCTTATAATTCCACTAATCCGATCTTGCTTTCATAAGCAGAGCCCGACTATCCGCCTTTGAGTTGCCAGTAGAATAAGTTGCGGAACTCACTAATTCCACGAATTAACATTAAGGAATTCATCGCATGGAGTACCCATTCGCCTATTATAATGACGGTAGACTCATATAAGATTCCTAACATGTCTTCCTAATCTTCTGTATAGACTAATTGCCTAATTATAAAATTTTTTATATCTTTTATGGAATAAACACAAACACATGATTATAGTTCAAATAATTTAATAAATAGTGATTATAGTTCAAAGGAAAGAATCAATTTTTAAAAAAATTATGTGTAAAATATAATATTAAATTTTTATTCTTTAATAATTAGTGAAAATTTGTGGTTTTACAATTTATTCTTTAATAAATATACTAAAAATTAGTAAGGGAAAATTCTGAAACACCCCGACCCAAATTTACCCAATAAACAGTATTTACCAAATAACAGTGCCGACACGTGGCACAGACAGTAAATACAACAGAAAAAATCCGGCCCAACGGCCCAAAGATAATATCATGTCACCCGACCTCGGGTATAACACTATCATTAGCACAGCGGAAGCATTTAGATAATTACAGCAAAAGTATGAATCGACTCGATGCAACCTATGGATCCAGATCCGTCAGAGGAGATGTCGCAGCTTGCCATGATGCATACCTGCACAAGAAACAACGTGGCCTGCCGATGGGGCAGGTGAGGGGTGAGATTCTCCATAATCTCACCGACACATAACCCATGATGAACAACATAGCATATACTTAACAGTCAAGAACACATCAATACGGCATACAAGTAGTGAACAGAACACTGATCAAATACAGTCTCAAAGAACAATGCGGACCATGCAAAGGTCCACCCCATCGACTATGCAACGCACTGACCAACTAATACTGACTGTACCATACACTAGTGCCCGACCAGGACACTTCAACTCAACTACGTATTGGGTATCCGACCCAGTCTCAACAGACTATATAGTACATACTCTAGTCCTGACAGACTATACTCAACAGAGGTTCCTCATCGTATGGTAACATACCGATACTGTGCTTGTCGATCATCTAACCCGGTACCAAAACAAACTCAAATCACGTGAGCCTCGCTCACCGGGTAGCCGGCAACCAGCACGGACCATACTCAATCAACATCACAAACCGGTCCCCGGGTAGAATCACAACACAACACGACATCAGCAGTCACCACAACAACTCGTAACCACAACAACAATTCTAATTAATTCCCGATCTCTGGGTATCGACATACCCTTAGAAATTACAATCATCCAACCGTCGACCACAGTCGACAACCGACATATCTCAATATCCATTCAAAAACGACATGCGATACTCATCCAACATTTATCAAAAGTAACCGACAACCAACAAAGGACAACTGGCTACCGATGCCAATAACAACAGACTACTCACGACCAACGATAAAAACTAATAATCGCAAACCGGCAACCTATGCCGACCACGGTCAACCGACTATACTGCGGACTGACAACCTCCTATGGTATGATCATGAGACAACATGCATATGAACATATCACATCACAGCTCATCAAGCAATTCAGCAACATACAAATCCTCACAACCAATATCAACAAATATCACAAAGATATCAATAATAAACCATAAGATGCAATGGAACCTATGTGGTTCCAAGACCAACCATCCCGGCTATCGCGGGTGGAATGAAGTATATGCAACCTCAACTGATACTCCTCGGAAGCCAGTATCCGGTTAAGCCTTGATATCCTATAATATAACAACAGTAATCACTTATAATGCACAAACAAGATGACTATGCATGATGCCGGTTAACAGTTATTAGACGGGTTATCAATTCTTTTTATTATTTCCATAATTATCTTATTCATTTTTGTGGAGATTACTAACAACCTATTTTCCATCTGATATACCAATCATATTCAACATAAGTCAAAACCAAAACCGAGCGTCCAAGCCGACATCCCGGCCCTTAGGCCGCTTATGACAAAAAGGCATATATACGTACTCTTATACGTAGTGTATATTTAAGATAATATATTTGTAAATAAATCAAGTTACGACCCGTTAAATACCCACAGTCCATATGACGTAAATAATATTTCTTAAACATAATTATTTTTAAAACCAATTCTATTTGTAATTAATTGAAGTTATGACCTATATATACATATATATTAGCTAGAAGAAATAACCGTTGTAACGATATATACATTTAGTAAATCTTATATAATCATAGGTACTTGTATACATAAAATTATAATCATTAATTAAATAAAAATATAGTCTAACAATACCTATGCCGATGAAAATAGCTACAGTACGTTATACGATATATATGTATATACTTGTATAAGATTTAAAATCAATAATTTAATTAAGATATAGGTATAATATTATTTTAGCCTAGGATTACAGAAATAAATATATATATACATGTCTAGGCCTTTTATAATATAAATTCAATTAAACATAATTAAGGAAATTTGAAGATTAAACTCGGTAGGCCTTCACGAACGTTTAGCCCATCGGAGGATAATCTAATATCAACATAATTTCGAAAATTAAATAAGAAACATAATTAAAATAAATAAACATAATTAAAATAAATAACATGGGCCTTTTATTAATTGGCCCAATAAAAATTAATTGACCGAAAGTTAAATACAATGGGCCTTTTACGAGCCCAGATAAACATAAATAAATTAAAACAGAAATTTAAACGTTATGGGCCTTTTTAATAGCCCAATCGGAAAATTAAATAAGGCATAAACAAATAAATAGAAGCTTAAATTAAATAATAAAAGCATAAATATATAAATGCATAATTAAATAAATAAAGCAAAGCAAAATAAATAATTAAAATAAGATATAAAATAAAATCATAAGTTAATTTTAATTAAGTTAATTAATAGTTTAATTAATCGTTTTAAGGTCCAAGTTCGTTTATCGTTCGGGTCCGTTCATGGTTCGTTATGGGATGCATAAGGGTCCAAGGCTCGGGTTTTACCCAAAGGTCAGTTTTCCGGGCTCGCCGGAAAATTCCCGAGATGCAGGAAACTCGCCGGATTCCGGCCAAGTTACTGTTCACGCAGCCCAAAAGCTCTTCTGTCACAGTTCATACCAACAAATCGTCCAAACCACATAGCCGATCCACTGCCCAATCACCCACCAACACCAACACCAAACCATCCCGTCTAATCACCCAAAACAACCCAACCCATCTTCACAACAACAACAACAACAACGGCATCATCATCCACCACCCCTGTCCAAGTTATCCATCAATAATCCGTCAACAAGAGTTGGCAATAGGACAGTCCAATTAAAATAAATCGAAAGGTTAAAGTGAAAGGAAGAGGAGGAATCGAGAGACAGGGAGGAGGAAAGGGAATCAGTCGTCACGGCTTACCCACGTATCACGGCTCCGGTGACTCAAATTGCAGAGGAGTGAGAAGAAGCGGTGGTGCGTTCTTTACTGGGGCAGCGGAAGGCAGATTAGGGGCGAGGCAGCAGGAGAGGACGACGCGAGGGGCAAGGGACGGCGGCTACTGGTGGTCACGGTGGTGCGAACGGCGTGGAGGAGGGGCGTCGTCGGGCTGCGACAGCGGCTTCGGGGTGCTGGTGGCTGCAGTCGTCGATGGCGGCAGGGCGGGAGGCGAAGGCGGTGCGAGGCATGCCGTACGGTGGCTGTGCTGAAGCGACTCGAGGGAGGAGAGAACTGGAGGTGGCGTGCACGAGGTGGAGGAGGGAGAGGGTGCAGCGGCGGCGGATCGGAGAGGGAGAAGAAGAGATCGAGGAAGGGGCAGGAGCAGCGAGGGAGAGAGGGGCAGAGGGGAGGAGGAGAAAGGAAAGAGAGAGAGAGGCGTGTATGTGGGGTGTCAGGGAATCGGAAGAAGAAGGGTGAAAATAAAGAAAATGAGGAAAGGAAAAGACAGAAGAAAAAAGAGGAAAAGAAAGAAAGGGGGGGGGAGGGGCCAGCGTGAAGAAAAACGGGGCAGGAGAAAAGAAAGAAAAGAAAGAAAAGAAAGGAGAAAAGGAAAGGAAAGAAAAGAAGAGAAGGGTGGCCACGTGGCAAGCCACGATTGGCCGGTCTGGGTTTCCGTGTCGGGATCTCGTAAACGCAGGGATACTCCCGTCTTTTCGAATTTTCGTCCCGAGTCCAAATTTACAACTTGGGCTCGGAAAATCCGATTAATACCCCTGAGCATCGTCCAAGTCTCAGAATTGAAAATCGAGGCTCGGTTTACGAAAGACACTCCAAAATGCGTATCGGTCGAAACTACGTTAAACCGTATATTTAACATTTTAATAATTATTCTTTTATAAAATTCAAAATAAATCTCTAAATATTAATATATAGAATATCCTGGAAATAAAAGATGAAATTTCTTTTTAAATTATATTTGGTAAATCATTACACAAAAATATCATAGCAAGGTATTGATAATATTGCTATTAATATTGATTAGAAAATAATAATATTATTAATAACGGTAACAACATTAATAATAATTTTGAGAGTATAAAAAAATAGTGAAAATAATAAAAATTAACTCAGATGGGTAAAATTCTTGATTAACCGCGATAAAATTTTATTAACTACAGTAAAAGTCAAAATAGAACGGTAAAATTAACAGAAAATTTACCCGGGTCGTTACAAATTCCGTCACAATTTGTCACGGAAATTGCTTCCTTGACAAACAGCAACGGGAAAAAACCCTCACAAAACAGTTTTTGGAATACAACGCTTGTGATGGATGGATCCCTTGCAATTTATAAGGGAAAATTGTCCGTTACAATTTGTGACCGATAGATCCCTTGCCATTTCTAAGGGAAAATTATCCGTTATAATTTGTGACGGCCAATTCCCTCACAACAAAGGCGGGAAGGAGGCGAGAAAAATTTCAGGTTTGCTGGCAAAAATTACTCACGAGATTTGTCACGGAAATTGCTCCCTTGACAAACAGCAACGGAAAAAAATCCTCACAAAACCGTTTTTGGAATACAACGCTTGTGACGGATGGATCCCTTGCAATTTGTAAGGGAAAATTTATCCGTTACAAAGTTGTGACGGGCAAATCCCTCACAACAAAGGCGGCAAGGAGGCATGAGAAATATCAGCTTCACGGGCAAAAATTACTCACGGCATTTGTCACGGAAAAATAATCCCTCGCTGAATCTGTCACTAAATTTTTTTAACGGAAACTTTTCCATACTAATACCGTTACAAAACTCACTTTTCGACCTGATTTCGAAAACTCGCGTAACCCTTGCAAAATCCGTCACTATTAGTGAGGGAATTTTGCTCTTCACTAAATCCGAGAGTAAATGGCCTTTTTCTAGTAGTGAACTCACCAACAGAACTCACACGGCTGATTCAATCCGAACTGGCCTATGACCACACCGGCGTGGGCGGTGCAATGCGAGGAAGGTGAAGCTGTGATGGTCGTTGGGCTTGACTTGCCTTCTCCGGCAACGGTTGCTGCATAGCGAGGTAGTCGCATGGGAGCAGACGGTGGTGGCAGCGACGGTGTAAGGCGGGTGTCGGCGCGGCAGTGGCGATGCTGTTGGTTGCAGGACGCGCGGTGTGAGACTGCTCCCGATGCTGGGCGACGGAGGTGCGGCGACTGGGCGGTCAGTGGTGGGTCAAGGCCGACAAAACCCCCACTGCTCCTTCCACAAACAACAATTCCTCCCCTCGAAAAAAAAAGATTATAGCCAACAAAATCGCACAAATCCAACAATAATGAAAAAGGTGCGGAGATTGAAGGGTGAGGAGGAGGCTGTGGGGTAGGAGATGGGTTTAATTTTTTTGTCTTTTAAGAGGATAATTTTTTAAAACCCTAATTTTTTTCCTTTCTTAAAATTTATAATTATTTCGAATTAATTAAACCCTAATTTTTCTCTTTTTTTCAATAATAATATTATTTTATTATTTTCTGAATAAATTAGAAAATAAAATAAGAGGGAAAAGAAGGATATAAATTATATTTTGCAAAAATTTGAAAATAACAAAACGGGTTTTTTCTTTGATATAAATGTTTTTTTGTTTTACTTTTGTGTAAAAAATAAAAAAATATTGGATGGCTAGGATGTTGCCATGTGTCCATTAAATCAACCAAACAATAATAATTTAGACTTTGGTGGCAAATTAAAATTGTGTACTATTTTATTTAATTTAGCAGGTTAAAAAAATTTTTGATTTAAGGTTTATAATTGGTATTTAATGTTTCGGCTTAATTCTTTGGTTGAACCTTTTCAATTGGATGAGAACCAGGTGGGAAGTCATTGGGACAATGGGTTTGGACCTACCCTTGCTATGTGGACGATAAAACGACGTCGTATTGGGATGATACGCCGTCGTTTTGAGTAGTGGGCAGCAGCCCAATTTTGGAGTAGCATCCACGTCAGCACATGCCCAGCCCGAGACTCGTGACTGAACTACCCACGAAAATTTCAGGTACATAAATGTCTCGGCAAAAAGTTTGAGTACATGATTGTCTCAAACAAAAAAAATATGGGTACCATCCGTATAACCTGTCTAATTAACTATATAGCTCCATCTTGCTCCATCTTTCGGTCTCAAAATCTCTTCTGTTTTTTTTTTTTTTGATAGAAGGAAGTTTATTAATATGCATCAAGCAACATTACAATAGAGAAGCCAGTCATCACAGGAGGTGACCAGCAGAAACAGAGGACCAAGGTCAAAAAACTAGGAAAGGGTCAGTTTAAGAGAATGGCCATGCCATAGTTTAAGGCATTCTGAGGACTGCAACACATCACTAAGACTAAGGGGCATGGTAGGTTGTTTTGCTTTAATCCAGGACAAGGACCGTAACAGTATAACATCAAAGGTCCTTTCCCAATCAACACCCTGATTGTCAAAGATTGCTCTATTCCTGACCAGCCAAAGACTCCACACAACATAGAAGAAAATACACATCCAATTGGACCTTGCCAATGGTCTACCTGCAAAGCCAATCCATTGGCAAAACAAATCCTCGAGAGAGGACGGCATACACCAGCGCACATGCCACCATTCACAAATTTTGGACCACAGTCTCCAAGAAACCATACAATGTAAGAACAAGTGGTCTCTGGTTTCAATCTCATTACCACAAAACACACAACAGGCCTCCTGCCTATTGATAATGTTCCTACGCAGCAAGGCTCCCCTGGTTGTGATACCGTTGTGGAAGGCCATCCACAAGAAACATTCAACTTTTGGCGGGGCACAATTCAACCACACCCATGGTTTGGGAAGCCCCTCTAAACAGGGAGTAAAGAGAGCAGCGTATCCCGCCTTGACCGTGAATATTCCATCTTTTTGGCCCCTCCAAACCCAACTGTCATCCCTGGTCTCTACAATGTTAACATCCGCCACAAGGCCCTGTATATTCAATACAAGCTCCTCTTCCCAGAAGAAAAAAGACCTTCTCCACGAAGGTTCCCACGACCATACTCCATCCGTACGGGAGAAGACATCACGCACTACCGCGTTCTGGTCTAATGCGACAGAGAAAATCCGAGGATAAGCTAAGTGCAAAGGCCCACAACTAAGCCAAGGGTCCAACCAAAATTTGCAGCTAGTGCCATTACCAACTGACATCCCAATATAACTGCACAAATTGGATCCATTTGGTCCAACAAACTCACCTGCGCGAAGTATACACTTCCAGATCCCCGACATGACATTCTCGCTAAAACAAGGCAGGGAAGATGGAGAAGGAAGAGCATACAGGTCCCTAACGATTTGAATCCACCCAGGCTGGAACTGAGATGACGGTTGGAAGGAGATATATCGCCAAAGCCATTTGAACAAAAGACACCTGTTCTTCTCAATTAGTGACTCGATCCCCACACCTCCGCAAATCTTTGGTTTTGCTATCTTTTCCCAAGCGACCATACACAGCCTCTTCTTGTCACCACCGCCACTCCAAAGGAAATGTCGTTGGAGGCTCACAATTTTTTTGGCCACACCAACCGGTATTGCGTACAAGGATAAATAATAAATCGGAAGATTGGACAGAACAGCCTTGATTAGAGTAACACGACCTCCCAAGGACAGAAACTTACCCTTCCACGAGGCCAACCTGCTCTTTATTCTCTGTACAACCGGCTCCCACGCATTTTTATATCTCATGTTCCTGCCAATAGGTAGCCCCAGATAGGTAACCGGCAAGTTATCAGCTCTACATAGCAATTTCCCGGCCAGCTCAACAGTTCTGCTTTTCGAGATATTAATCCCAATGACACTACTTTTATGGAAGTTGATTTGCAACCCCGAGAGTGCTTCAAAGCACCGTAAAACTCGCTTTAGATTTAACAGGGACTCCTCTTCATCAGGTACGAAGAATACCGTATCATCTGCAAACTGCATGATAGACACCTGCGACTGACCAACTGGGACAGCCTTCACAAAATTTTTTGATACCGCCTCCTTGACCATAGTCGTAAGCCCTTCGGCTGCCAAATTGAATAGAAAAGGGGACAGGGGATCCCCCTGCTTTAGACCCCTAAACATACAGCACTCCTCCGCAGGTGATCCGTTGATAAGCACCGAAAGTCTAGCATCTTGTAGGCAATTCCGGATCCACAATCTCCACTTATCCCCAAAACCCATAGCCCCCATCACTTCCAATAAGTAATCCCAAGATACCGAGTCATAAGCCTTGCGAAAATCAATCTTCCATAACACAGCTCTGGTCCCAGATTTCTTCATGTAGTTGACATATTCAGCAACAGTGAGGACACAATCCAATATGTACCTTCCTTCAATGAACGCAAATTGCTGGCCACTGATAACCTCGTTCATGACTGACTTAAGGCGCCCCGCCAAGAGCTTTGCAAGAATCTTATACATTCCATGAACCAGAGATATTGGGCGATAGTCTTCAAAACCTTCCGCATCAGCTTTTTTGGGAATGAGAGTAATAAACGCTCTGTTAACCCCTTTTGGAAGTCTTCCGTGAGAAAAGAAATCATGTACCATGTCAACAACATCATCTTTAATGAGATCCCAAGCCTTCCGATAAAAGGTGAAATTAAAACCGTCAGGCCCCGGGGCTTTATCCCCGTCACATGCCCATACTGCCCCTTTGATTTCCTCTACTGAGAACTGTCCTTCCAGAGCATCAGCACCATCGCGGGTTAACTTTTTAAAGACAAGAGAGCCTAAACCAGGCCTACAGCCAGGCAGAGGTTTAAACAACTCAGCAAAATAATTTTTTGCAGCATCCTTAACCTCCTTGGGATCATCCACGACAACCCCGTTAGCAATGATAGAATGAATAGAATTCTGTCGACCCCTATTACACGCGGAGAGGTGAAAAAACCGGGTGTTCTTGTCGCCTAGTTTTAACCAAGACAACCGAGATTTTTGCCTCCACAAACACTCACGTTGTCTCAATTTGAGGGCTAGGTCCGACTTGAGGCTAACCATCTCACCGCGTTCTTCAACAGATAGGCTTCTTGATTCTGTCACAATGTCCAGGAAATCAATTCTGCCTTGCAAGGACTTAATCTCCACATCCACATTGCCGAAGACCTGGTGATTCCATACTCTCCAAGCCTGCTTCAACTGTCCAAGCTTTTTGATGAGCCGAAAACGCCCAGGAAATTGAGAGCAAGCCTCCTCCCAGAAAGATTTTAGAACCCCATCAAAGGACGGTTGGAGAAGCCAACAGTTCAAAAACCGAAAAGGTCTGGGTCCCCAGTCTTTAAATTTTTGTGAGAGAATAAGAGGGCAGTGGTCCGACTTACCCTTGCTACCGGTGAGAAGATGCAGAGTAGGGAATAGGGAGAAGCATTCCGGATCAACGAAGGCCCGATCAATCCTACTTGCATACAGAGCATTACCCCAAGTAAACCTTCGTCCCTGAAGCTCCACCTCACAGAGTTCCAAAGAAGACACAAAATTAGCCAACGCACTTGCCCCCCTAACACATACTCTACCGCTGGCTCTATCCTCTGGAGATAAGACTTCGTTAAAGTCACCAACAACAATGACAGGCATATTGGCACCTGACAATTGATCGACTAGCTCGGACCATAATCGGATCCGGTCATCCAGATTCGCCGGACCGTACACACCACACACAGTTATTCTATTCCCCCCGCCCCCGAACATGCCTGAGACCATAATCCAACTCCTCCCGACAACCTTTCTTTCACACCTAAACACTGATACATCCCACAACAATGACACACCACCAGAATTCCCTATCGCCGGCACCTCCACAACGTCAAACTGACCTCTCCCCCACACCTTTGCATACTGCGGAAAGCTCCACCCAGCACACTTTGTTTCAGCCAAGAACACAAAACAAGCATTAACCTTCAACTTGAGTTCCCGAATTTGCCTCTGTTTAATAGAGGACCCAAAACCCCGAATGTTCCAAGATATTAAGGAAAACATAAAAGAGAAGATGAAACACCTACTACTTTTCCGGACAAACACTCACAATTCTGCTCTGGCCTTAGTCCACTCGGCGCATTCCTTCTCCACAAGATTACCAACAACCTCCTCTAGCCCATTCACATTGTCCCCCAACTCTAGACCAATTTCTTTCCCTAGGTTCAAAGTTTTACTAACCTCCACCGATTTGAAAGAGACCATGGGAGGAGCATCCATCTTGGCCAACGCCCTGGAGTTGCCCGCCATGATATCTGCATCTTGAGTGGAACTATCACCAGATTGGAGGGATTGAATGCTACCCCGAGTTGTCACCTTCTTCATCTGCTTCTGCCTACGATACTTAGAGTTGTCAAGAGTCCTCTGAAGATGTCGTATGATTGCCTTGAGACTCATACTCCCACCACTGCTGGCCATAGAAAACGAATCTGCATCAGAAGCAGACACATGGGTCACACTGTCCTGGCCCAAACCTACTCTGCTAAAGACATCAATAGGCTTGGCTCGGCCCATGGATGATGAGCCCAACTTAGAATAGCTAGGCCCCCTCACATCATACCTCGTGGAGTCCATATCACCAGCTGCAGGAACATTGGCAGACCTCCCATCACGCATTAATATTTTATCCACATTATAACAGCGACTATCCTTCTTCACTGGCACAACAGGGGAATTGCACGCATGGGATTCGGGGAGAGAGCCACGCACTCCCAGCACAGGCTCCGAAAAATTCCTGGGTCGATGACCAATCCGAGTACTGACACAAGGCTCCTCGTGTCTCCTTGCTCCCAAACCGTTGTTGATCGTATTGGTGGCCCCACAACCATCAGCCGGATCCCCTTGCGAGCTTCCACCGTCCTCCTCCGTCGACCACTGGCACCCACCATCAGGCACACATGACGGACTTCTTCCGGAACTAAAGTTAGGACCAGACCTGGGGGGCCTAACTTGGATATCCAGAGGGCACTGCATCTCAAAAGGATAAGGTGAGGGTACTTCCTCAATCCTAATATCAAACAACCGGCCATTAATTCTGACCTTGGAACATCCCACCAGATAGTGTTTGCGGGTGGTTAAAAGCTGGACTTTAGCCACCGATAGGTCGTTGCTGTCGTCTAAGCTATTGTAAAGTTTGATGTAGTTCCCGAATGCAGTAGTAACCTGACGAAAAAATTCGTTACACCAAGCTTCTGGAGGGACACCATAGACATTAACCCAGGCAACCCTATTCCTGGCACTGTCACCTTCATCCCACGCTTTTATCTCATCAAAAATACCCAGGTCGCCCAACACGCCAGCGTTCAGGCAAGCAAGCATAGTGTTCCTTGACTCAAAAGCTATTAGGACGTAGCTACCTCCAATGTTTTTAACATCTACTGCAGCATCAATAGCATTTCTAACTCTTTTGCAAATATCATAAGACACAATACCATCCTTAATAACTGCAAGAGCACAGGCCTTCAGTTTCTTTGTGTATTCGTCAGGTGTGTTGAAGACTAGATTGACATCGACTTTTTCCACCGTCCTATTCTGATCCTTGGGTTGAGAAGGATCCGACTTCGCCGCTTGGGCGAACGAAAAACCCTCCTTCATCTCTCCTCCCAAGGTTCTTAGGCGATCTTGACGATGATCGGTTGATACCACCTTCGCCTTCCCCTTAGGGTCTCTATTGGAGGCGGCCAGAAATCGACTCTTCTTGGCCAAATTAGCGCGTAGCATGCCATTACACCGACAGTTGATGCGCTCCACAATGTCCCCCATAGTACCCTGGTTCTTAAACCGTACAAAGCCATATCTGATACCATTCCACGACAGCTTCCCAGGAATATAGATGTCCATAACATGCCCGCACATGGACATTTCCTTGTACACATCTATTGAACTCCATCGAGGAGGAATGTTCTCCAGGAATACAGTTCTCACTCTTCCCGCCTCCTCTTCTCTACGAATAAACGCCCTGGACTGCTTTGAGAAGAACGACGGATGCGTCTCCTGCTCCGAGCTGGACCTTTTCGCTCTACCTCCCGAGTGCAACATCCGGGGATATAATCAATGGCGTCCTCACACAATAAATCGCTCCTTATTCATGTTCTAAACAGTACCACATCGATCCACTTCCCACTTTGGTTGACCCTGAGTATCACATTTTAGGATTATAGATTTCTCTCCCGACCTTTATACGATTTTACATACACAAACATGACAATGAAAATAAGCAGAATATCTATATGTTGTACATGTTTATGATTATGCTTTTAAAATTTAATAATTTAAGGTATAAGGTTTTAATGTTAGAAGTTGTAAGTTTAAAATTTAAGATTATTTAGAGTTTAAGATTTAAAATTTTAAAATTTAATGATTTTAAGATTTTAGATTACAAATATACGATTTATTGGTTTAATTGTAAAAAAAGGCTCTAATCTTTTTTCAAAACTAAATATACCCTGCTAATTAAGTTATTTACATGAATTTTAGTTTAATTAGATGAAGGAAATTTTAGTTACTAAATGCAAGAAGGTTCAAGAACCTTGCACAATGCCTATTAAGTTATTTTCAGGAGATTTTTTGTTTTTATTCTAAAATCTAAAGAAAAAAAATAATTAATCCCAATGTATTATACTAGAACAAATAGATATGCTTATCTGAGGCATCTGAGCTCAGAACCTTGCACAATTCCCACGGATTGCAGTTGTTGCGTTAAGCGTGGATTTGGAAGCAAGTTAGGAAAGTAAAACAAAATGGTTCAGGAGAAGCATCTGCATGTAAATATACGCGTGTAGGTGCAGGCCTGATGATATCCATGTGCAAAATCCTGGACGCAACTATGCGACACGTACCCGGCATGCAAACTCGAGTTTTCTCCTATAAATATCCATCCATATCTGCAAGAACACGCACCCAGCAAAGAAAACATCAACAACATCCTTGATTATACACAGCATATCGATCCCAGAAACAACAATGGCAAAGCTCACCATCCTCGTAGCTACCTTGGCAGCCGTCCTCCTCGTGGTCGACGCCTCCATCTACAAGACCACGGTGGTGATCGACGAGGAAAACCCGATGCAGCGTTGTCGGGAGGAGATGAGGGGGCAAGACAACCTGAGGCACTGCATGGAGTACATGATGCAGCAAAGCCGATCCAGGTGGAGCGACCAGATGGGGCACTTTGACATGTGCTGCAGGCAACTCGGGTCCATGAGCCAAGAATGCCGCTGTGAGAATCTGGAGGAGGCCATGCAGATGCACAGGGAGCAGTTCCAGCGCCAACAAATGTCCATGTCAGAGGCCATGCAGACCGCTAGGAGACTACCCACCGTTTGCCGCCTACAAACAAGAGAATGCAGTTTCAGGTCTCCCTATGCCCTCCGAACTGGGAATCATTAAGGCCATTATATGGTGGCTACTTTGAAGTAGCTAGGTTAGTTTGGACTCGTAGAGCTAGCTTTAATAAAGTTCACTGGGGTGATGCATACCCGGTTGAACTGAACAAATTAATAAGCAACACGCTATCGTGTGTTGGATAATATGTATGTGCGCAGCTTTGTCTTAATTACCTGGTTTGACCGATTTTGAAGAAAATGTGTTCCTGCAACTGCATTTTATTTTCTTACTTTGTGCACCTAGCTAGCTAGCTTGGCCGCTCCGTTTCCAGCTTAATTGATTTAACAAAATCCATATACATATATATAGTCACCCCTTTTGAGGATTATAGCAACATATATAGAAGAGTTCGGTCAAAGAACAAACATCATAGGCATATACAGAAGCAGTAAAATCAATTACATAGAAGAGCTATATATGACATGACAATTCGGCATCCAAATGCATGCAATTACATCACCTCTTTTTGGATTATCATTAGAGGACCATTAAGTATTACATGAAGGCTCGTTTACGAGCAGAATACTATAATTTTATCATGTTCAGAGCTGTATCCTTGGTACATCGTATCTAAATATACGAACAGACCGTTTGGTATGCAGGGATTGAAATGGTATAATTCTATTTAAGTTAAAATATAAATTGAATTCTATTTTTTATTTTTTAATCAATATTTAGTTAATATTTCAAATCAGAGCTGAATGAGTTGGATTTGGAATTCATTAGATTTGAAATTTATTTTGGTTGGCCAAGTGTTGGTATGGGTTTGGATTTGGAATTGGCTGGGTTGGATTTGGAATTCATTAGATTTGGAATTCATTTTTGGTTGGTCTACTGTCTAAATGATAAAAATGAGTACTACAATTTTATTTTATTTACAAAAAGAATCAAAAAAAAAATTAGCAAAAGGACTATTTAGATAATTTTAGCAATTCAATTCGTAATTTGATTTATACGAATTGAAATACGAGCATTCGAGACAAACATTTGGTTCAATTCGACCATAAAACTCGTTAACCAGAATGTAACCTAAGCCAGTTAAACCATTATTGTTTTGAACCCTAAATGCCGAATCAGTAATTTTGTGCATTAGATTTAGACGATTAGATAAAAAATATATATTTATTTTACTAATTGATTCCTGTGTAGTTCAATTCTATACCATATAATTGTGGTTCTAGTTTAACACAATATTTATAAATTATTTACTAGTCAATTACTTAATGTAGTCATTCTCAAAAAAAGAAACCATTGAGTCGTTTTAATTTTTTTTATACTAATCGAAGAACTTTATTGATGAAGATTTAGTCATTCTCAAAATATAATCCATTTAGTCGTTTTAATTTTTTTATACTAATCGATGAACTTTATTGATGAAGAGAAATATATGTACAAAGAATGAGAAAATGAAGGCAAATAGCTCGTCAACAAGACAGTTACAACACTGAAGGCTGGGTTTGAGCACCCACTACAGAGAAAATCCTATTATTATAGGTTTACCCGAATGCCAGCCTCTAAAAGTCTCCGCAGATATAAGAACTGCCCCCACACTATAAGGGAACTACGGGTGTAAAGGTTTAAACCACCATAGAGCTCGGGAAATAACTAAGTTGAAGAGCAAGTCCGGCTGCAACTTCTTTTGTGAGAAAATAAGTGCGTTACGTGCACGCCGAATAGACCACATTATTGCAAGTCCCAAAATCATCCATGCTTGCTTGGCATAGCGAGCCTCTGCCATGTTAGGCCATTGCACTAATAAATCAACAACATTGCCCGGATTAATCCAACAAACCCTCCATCGTCTACAAAGGCATTGCCATAAGGGCGCAATAAGTGGACAGAGGAGTAGCAAGTGAGTAATATCCTCCAAAGCTTCAAGACAAAGTGGACAAACCAAATCCTCAGCTTAGAAAATGCCCCTGTGTCCATAGAACCCCCTTGTAATAGCACCCTCATTCAAGACCAACCACAAAAAAATTCATTCTTCGGTAGTGCCAAAACCAACCAAGCTATCGGTCGTAGGTGGGCTGATGTATTTGAAGTCAAGAAAAGATAGGCCGACCGGACTGTATATAACCACTGACCATCATGCAACAAAGTCCAAGTATCACAGCAATCCGGGCGGAATTGCACTCCCTCTAAAGCCCCTTAAAACTGGTCACAGACACACCTCCCCCACACATACAAAGGTCGAGACCAACTCAAAAGATTACATGCTATAATAGACCCTCCTAGGATACTTCTCGAATCGAAGCTTGCTTGAAGGTGGATAGGAAATAAAGTCGCTTGAACCAAAGCTACAAACAATCCGTGGGAGACCACACGTCACTCCAAAATTTAACTTGATCCCCACCACTAATGTTCAAAGACATTTTTTTAATGAAAACGATTGTATTGAAAAAATAAAACAAGAAGTACATCAGCAGGTCACCGAAGTGATGACCACTACTGACTAGGATCACAAACACTCCAAAACCCCTACTTCTAAAACCAAAACAGTCCACACGACTCATCTTTCTCTGAACCCATTACCAGTTCGAGCTTGGGTTAATGTCGGATGGCAGCACCCCGATGCTGGTTGGTTTAAACTGAATACGGATGGGTCTAGCAAAGGCAATCTAGGTCCTGCAGCGGCAGGTGGTGTTTGTAGAGATTCAAATGGTGCGTGGTGTTTTGGTTTCACTCAAGCTTTAGGGATCTGCACTTCCTTCAAAGCTGAGGTATGGGCAGTTTATTTGGGTTTATAGCAAGCCTGGTCTAAAGGCTTTCGTTGCATTATTTTGGAGATTAATTCACAAACCCTTGTTCAACGACTTCAATCTCGTCGTCCCTCATCGACCGAACCTTTACTCCGCAGTATCTTTTCTCTCATTGATCAAGACTGGCAGGTTCTTATCACACACACTTATCGTGAAGGGAATCGCCTAGCTGATGCACTCGCAAATGGTGCCACAGGTCATCCTTCGGTTCTGTAGTTGTTCCATTCTGTGCCTTTTTTTTTGTAATGCTGTGTTTCAGGATGACTTGAGAGGTCTTTCATGGCCTTGCTCCTGTGTTAGTTAATTTTAAATAATATGGGCTTCGGCCTCGCTTATTCACCAAAAAAAACCAAAACAGAGTCCTACTGAAACTAATAGATCTAATCCTCAACTTTAACATTACAGAAAGCAATGAAAGACTTAAACAAAAGTGATTCTGCATGGAACACCAAGCCACTCTTCAATAGAAGCCAGACAATTAAGTAAATCGGCAAATTATAGGGTAACGCAGGCTATTTTGCTTTTATCCATGCCAAGGACTTGAGGAGAATGATATCGAAGGTCTAACCCCAGTCTAAATCCACCCGATCGAACACCTTATTTCTGCATAACCAAATACTACATAATATAGCAAAAGGAAAGATCATCCAAGACGATCTAGCAGCATTCAAACCTACATAAACATGCCATTGTAAAACAATTCTTCGATGCTCCTTGGGGCACACCAACAAACACCCCACCCCAGATAAGCCACGAAGCTCGGTAATGGAGAAAGAGATGGTCCCTATGTTCAATTTCATCAAAGCAGAAAGCACACATAGCATCCACAATACCAATGATATTTCCTTAGAATAAGGCAGATTTGGTGACAATACCATAATGAAAGGCCATCTAAAGAAAACACTCTACCTTAGACGGTGCTAAACCAAGCCAAACATACGTGGTCAACACTCGTGGATTAGAGACTGAAAACAGTGCAGTATAGCCTTCCTTCCCAGAATAACTCCCTCTCTTGTCATGAAACCAACACCAAAAATCCATTACACCATCCCTGACTCTAAATTCTACTAGTTTATTATTAATCTCCTCCTCTTTTTTCCAAGAAAATAACATTCTTCTCCAGCATAAATTGATAACCCATCTATCTTCCCTCTAAGAAACTGCATCCCTAACCACTAACCATCGAGCCAGGAGTCATGCCAAAACTTGCATGAATGACCATCTCCAACAATCAGCCGAACAAAAGCTCTCAATCTCCTATTATTGTTAACATCCGCACCAGAAGAGAATATGGTCCTCCAAACCCCAGAGATTGAGCTATCAAAGAAAACTGGCCATGAGTCAAGAGACTCAACCATATGAGAATTGTTGATGAGACTTATCCAAGTTGGATGATAACCATCTGACCTATCAGACTCTATGTATCTCCACATCCACTTGAAGAGAAAATACCGATTATATAGCAGCATTGATTCAATTATTAGGCCACCACGATCCTTGGGCCTAGCTATTATATCCCAAGCTACCATACACATCTTCCTCCTGTCTCCATAACCACTCCAAAGGAAGTTGCGCTAAAAACCAACAATTTTCTTGGTAACTGTTGCAGGAATTTTGAATAATGATAAGTAGATAGGGAGATTGGCTAATATAGCTTTAATTAGCGTTAATCTTCCGCCCAAAGTCAAAAACTTCCCCTTCTATGTTGCCAACCAACTCTTGATACGATACAAGACAGGATCCCACGCCTTCACCATGCGCATGTTCATGCCAATTGGTAATCCCAAATAAAGCACATGCAACTTTTCCGCCCTACTTTGAACATTGGCTGCAAGAACATGAGTATCCAAATCTGGCAGATTCACTCCAATTAAAGTGCTCTTGTAGAAATTAATGTGTAACCCTAATATAGCTTCAAAGTACTAAAGATTTATAATTGACTCAAGATCATCAGGAACAATAAAGAGAGTATCATCTGTGAATTGTAATATCACCGGAATCGATTGGTTGACTGTTACCTCCTTCACTGCGGCTCTTAATATTGCCCGATTAACAATAACTGTCAATCCTTCAGCCACTAAATTGAACAGAAAAGTTGACAAAGGATTACCTTGCTTGAGGCCTTTAAAAATTTAAAATCCCCTGAAGGAGAACTATTAACCAAGACATTGAAAGTGGAGTCAGCAAGACAGTTCCAAATCCACATACACAACCTCTCTTCAAAGCCCAACTTCGCCAAAATATCCGTTAAAAAGTCCATGACATCGAGTCATACGGTTTTCTAAAGTTTATTTTCCATAGAACTGCTTTACTGCCAATTCTCTTAATCAAGTAGATCACTTCAGATACTGTTAGAACACAATCAAATATATAGCGCTCTTCAACAAAGGCAAACTGACTATTACTTACCAACCTTGGTATCACAGTCTTTAACCGCTTAGACAACACCTTGGCCATGATTTTATACATGCCATGAGCAAAATTTATTGGCCGAAATTCATTAAAAGATAAAGAGTCCGATCTTTTCGGAATTAATGCTACAAAGGCGCATCCTCTTGGAAGAGAACCGGTACTGAAAAATTCATTGAACATGTCCACCATGTCATCACCAATTAGTTTCCAAGCCTTTCTGTAAAAAGGCAAAAGTAAAGCCATCAGGTCCCGGGGATTTATCCCCATCACACTCCCATACAGCTTCTTTGATCTCTTCTTTTTGAAAACATCTTTCCAACCCTTATTTTTTAGATTCATCAATTAGATTGAATTGTAAATCCTCCAGTTTAAATCTGGCCGTTGATGCAGGCTAAAATAAACCTGTGAAAAAATCTTTGCCAGCCCTTTTAATTTGTTCAGGCTGATCAACTACTACACCGTTTACATTTATCTTGTGAATGGCATTTCTTCGATCTCTGTTACACCCCACATTATGAAAAAATTTTGTATTCTTATCCCCTGGTTTTAGCCAGGTGACCCTCGATTTCTGCTTCCACAAAACTTCTTTCTGCTACTGCTTCAAATTTAGATCACTCCTCAGATTGTTCAGTCTAGCACGCTCGATCTAATACAAGTGCCTCTCATCTGTGATTAAATCTTAATCATCAATCTGCTCCTGTAATCCCTTTAGGGCTTCATCAATGTTGCCAAAGGATTCAGAATTCCAAACCCTAAGATCATTCTTGACGGAACCTAACTTCTTTAACAAACGGAACCTACTAGGGAATTTCTGGCATGCTTCTCCCCACTTCCTCCTTAGAACACCATCAAACTCCGGACTTGACAACCAGCAGTTTAGAAAGCGAAAAGTTATGAAACCCAAATAAAACGCTTCTCTAAGCCAAGATAATTGAGCAATGATCAGATTGTTTTTTTACTTCTAGCCTTTAATGATATTGAAGGAGTAAGCTGAACAAATCAGGGTCAAAGAAAACCTTGTCTATCCTACTAGCTGCCAAAGAGTTGGCCCATGTAAAGTGCCTACCATTCAACTCCACTTCGCAAAGCTCCAAAGAATTTACAAAATCAGCCAGCGCCCTAAAACCTCTCAAACACATCCTACCACTCAATCTATCCTCTGGATTCAATGTCTCGTTGAAGTCGCCAATAATTAAACAAGGATAAGGAGAACCCCTTAACACTTCGACCAACTCCACCCATAGAAAAATTCTGCCATCAGCATCAGGGGGACCATAAATCCCACAAACAGTGATTCTCTGATTGCCAAGAACATCACCTTCAAGAAAAATCCAATTACTGTCTAGTTCCTTCCGACTGCAATTAAAAGAGAAAGTATCCCACAACTAAGACAAACCACCCGAACAACCCGCTGCCCCCACCTTCACAACATCAAAGCTACCAGGCCCCCAAACTCTACTATAATCCACATGAGACCAACCAGAGCATTTGGTTTCACAAAGAAGGATCAGCTTAGCCGATTCTAGCTAAATCAAATCTCTGATCAAATTTTTTTTAGAATAAGAACCCATCCCCTTACATTCCAAGTTATAAAGTAGAACATGATAACTAAAGGAGCTCACGCACTACCGCATAGAAGACTAACCTCCAACCCTGACGAGGGAGTTAACCCATTCTGCGCCTTCCTTCGCTACAAGGTCGTAACTTAGCCATTTCGCCAGGTTGCTCATCATCCTCCACACCCAGCATATTAGTAACCTCCAGCGTTTAATTCACCTCTTGCTCCTTCAGAACCTCTTGGTCTTTATCGACAAGTCCCAGTTCTACTCTTTTGTTTCCATTCTCAATATCAGTGTCTTGAGTAGAACTCTCGCCTGAATCTAGAGACTTCATGGATCCAGTAACCATAATATTTTTATTCTTTTTCACTTTCAAGCTCTTATTCCTTTTAGCTCTCTCCAATGTAGAAAATATTTTGTTTACCAAAGCGTTTACTGATAATTCGCTTGATGTCTGATTGGTGGCTACAAAATCATTGTCTTTTCCTTCCAACGACGGCGAATGGCCTAATTGATGAGGCTGGATAAGATTTTTAGGGCTTCCACAAAGCCCCATCTCTCGGCCCAAAACTGGTCCACTTTCCTTATTACAAGCAGAAGTACATGCATAGGGAACTACAGCTCCAGTATTGGACCCAGCCCCGTTACGCACCAAAGTTGGATTTCTATAAGTTGTGATAACCTGGATCATAGCCACCTCCAAATCATTACTACTCTCCATGCTGTTACAAAGCCTCACATATTTGCCAAACCTTATAGCCAGCAGGTTGAAAAAATCCTCACACCAAGCAATTGAAGGAACTCTATAGACATTCAGCCAACAAGCTCGGCTTAAAGCACAATCGCCATCTTTCCATCCTCTAAATAAAATCAAACTCCCATCATCCCAATTCTCAACAGCTTCCACGTAGGCTAACATGTCCTTCCTTGATGGAAACACCGCCAGAAAATAATTCCCTCCCAAAGTTTTTTCTTGAACAGGACTCCTGATTAGAGAACTCAAATGCCTGCATATGACTCCAAAATTAACATCTTCGTTTGCTACATCGAAAGCACAAAGATCCATCAGGGCTAAACATTCTTGGCTAGGATTGAAAATGATTGAAGCGCCTCCTGATTCCTTATCCCAACCAGCCTGAGCAGATAAAGACTCTGCATTTAAATTGGATACAGGCTGTTTGAAGGACAACCCTTTGCTGATAATACAATCCTGTTTAGTTGGTCCCTTCAGAATACCTAACCTGTGAACCATTCCATTCCTTCTAGCTTATTGACTTTTTGTACCAGACCTTGGATGAGTTTCCTTCTCCTTTCTTTCGCTATATTAGCTTTTAATATTCCACCATTTCCTTTGCCTCCATTAATTCAATCGACAATCTCTTCCATCCTACCAGACTTCTCAAATCTCACAAACCCAAACCTAACCCCATTCCACCTAGGTTTTCCATGAATAAAAACATTAATAATTGTTCTAGCCTTCGTTGTCTCCTTGAAATCTTCAACAAACCCCCAATCAGCTGGTATACCTTCAACATAAATGGTCACCACTTTGCCACTATCCACCGCTCTTTGAATATAGTCTCTTGGCTATCTTGAAAAGTACAGTGGTTTTGATCTGCTCTTCTCCGAGTCGCCCCTGAACCTTTCCTCCGCGCTTCTCCCTTTTGCCAAAGTGTTCCCTCTGCCGCTGCGTTGACCTCCTTTGTAAGTTCTCCAACGGCCCCGGAAGTGCTGAGTCGACATAATTTTTTTTGATTTTTCGCCGCGCCTGAGGCGCGTTGTACCTGTAAAATCTCCACTCCGTAGTATATTCTTCCAAATTGGGGACACCTTTGACAGATCAAAATTTGGTGTCATGGAAATCTCCGACACTCCACACTTAGCTGAGATCAATCTTTGCCAAAGATGTCCCTCCTGAGTGCTATGCCTCCAAAGCCACTTACAAAGTAGGCAATGATTTTTAACCACCATGTTTTCAAGGCAAGTCTACCCTGAGTCTTAGGTGTAATGACCTTGGCTCATGCCACATGGGATATCTTCTTCTGCATGGTACCACCTCCCCACAAGAACTCACGCTGGATACGAATGAATTTTTTTGCTACCGCACCCGGCAATTTAAACATGGAAAGGTAATCAGAGCCGGATCTAGGGGTAAGAAGGCCAGACCCCCATAGGATCCAAATTTATATAATTATGATTTAATAAAAGAATAGATAGCCTAGTGGCATTTGAGGTGTTTTGGTTCCATGAGATCACGAGTTCAATTCTGTGATTTCTATTTTCTTTAGTCGCAATTATTCTAGACAATTCAGTCCCTACAATTCTATATGGTTTTACGATTTGGCCCCCTAAATTTTCTTTACACCCTATTATTCTAGATGATATTACGATTTGGCCCCCTTAAATTTTATTTCAGGATCCGCCCCTGAGCAGTGACAGATCTACACTATAGTCAGTGAAGGCAAGTACTGAGATCATTAAAAAATTAATGTGGAGACATATAATCTAATTAATATGGAAACATGTGATATTTTATGACTTAAATGCATGTAAAAATCTCCATATATGACTACACACGCCCAAGTTAACATGAAAAGAACCATAGTTATACTTTCCCTGTTTTACTACCATTCGCCATAAGAATAGCTAAATCAAATATTGTAAATCTAATCAAATCCAACTTCCCAAAGCAACCCTAATATGCTGTGATTTGTGATATTGTCTCACTAACATTTTGTTTTGCAAAGCTTAAAATAAATTTTAGACTTTGTGGATTCACTAAATAATATATAATATAATATTTTCACTTGGCATGTTTAGATTTTTGCCTATTATCAAATAATAATAATTAGTATTTTACTGAGATTCTGAAACTGGTAGTTACATAATGTTTAGGTATGCTAAAATCAAATGCCCATAATTTTTAATTTTTATAAATATTATTTGCATGTTGAAAATTGATTTATAAAAAAATGCCCGGAACACTGTAAAATTAATTTGAAAGTACAATTAACAGTACAAATAACATTATTGTAAAGTTAACCATAAATTTTTGTAAGTTCTCTTTCATATATTTTGGATTGAAATTTGAAATGATTGATTATTATTTTTTTGCCTACACTAAAAGATATTTCTGGATCCGTCCCTGCCCCTGAGGGGTAGTATAATGGTAAGGATGAAAGGACAACAACCTTCCAGGATAAAAATAATCCTAACGTAGTTGTTTCAAATAATTTAATTGCTACAAATGTATACGTGCACGCGCCTAGTTATTGTCAATTATAAGAATTTTATGGTGCACTGTGTTACAAAACGTGATATTTTACTGTGTGAATGCTGTTACACCTACCCCCAGCTTATATATGTAAGTAACCGGGCATGCAAACTTGACAATCAAGAGCAGCAGAAAGACCTGGAAACCGTGGAGGATCCAAGTGAAGCAACTAAATCGAACAACAAAATTGAACATATCTGGTTCGGTTGAGGTCTTTCACTCAACTGATGATCCGAATCAGCAAGAGCCGGACAGCAATCCCGCCCCTCTACGGTATCCACACGAACCGTGATAACTAGTTGGAATCGTCACACGATTACCAACCCGAGCACTCCCGAACCGTGGTGCTAGCTACGGATTTTCGGGAGCTATATATGGTGTTTATGGTATCTCTTTCTTTCACAAAGAAGAGAGGAAGATGTGTGTGTATTTCTTGCTCTGAAAACTCAGAATTCAGAATACAATAGAGAGTAAGAAGGGTCAAGAGTAATCTGATTACTCTACCCCCAAATTAGTGCTAAGAGACAATGGGATAATGGCCAACATATTGGCCCATTATCTTTTATGATTATGTCTCCACTAATGTACAAACACTCATCACAGCACTAATTTGGTCCAATAATTCTGTCAATAACTGAACCAAACCAGCCCAAAACGACCCCGGTCCAACCATGGTCCAACCATACCCGGTCGAACCATGGTCCAACCACGGTTCAACCATCTGCTCGAATCAACGATTCTATATGTGTGACCCTGTATGCACTTGTAACGTTCGGCAATAATTGTAAAATCTCATTTTACAATTATAAGCAAAGAGCGGCGTCTAGCAACACATCATTGCTACCCGAACGACAAGATCAGTACTGATTCAATATACCTCGGAAACATGTCATCGTCCCTTCGTCCCATTATCAAGAACAAACACGAGACATGGAATATGTCAATCTCGCATATGTTCAATCTCGGTTTCTTGATCCTCGAGTTAACCGCGTAAAACGGATACCTATGATATCACCATATCATAATCCGAGCATGGCCATGCATTTCCGGTTCAACTCTATCATGAAACCATCCGATAATATACCCGTTATATGGATTGGACGAATCCCCTCTGGATCATACAAAACCCACTACACATTTATCATATACCCAATGATTACACTAAATCTACTCATTTACGAAATAGCCAAGAGTAATATCAAAGTATACGACTCATATGTTGGGAACCTTGATGATCACAGGTCTAAGGACAATACATATAAGAAACGCTAATGACAATCATATAACGTTCCATGTAGCGTTCTTATATGGGTCGGTCCAGTCCATAAGTTCTCTAACTTGTACCCGTATGTAGAATTCATATCACATATAAATTCTCAACATACGCTAGTCTTAATTTATTATTACAACCCATCCATAATAATAATCGACTAGGGACATTTTAAGAATACAAAATATTCTAGGGTTATAAATATGTGCAAGCGATTATCTCATAATCATATTTATTGGAATAACCTTAATGTATATACATGNTGCAAGCGATTATCTCATAATCATATTTATTGGAATAACCTTAATGTATATACATGACTACAATCATCCATTGATTGGCTTTTGGGCATATTACTAACAATCTCCCACTTGCACTAAAGCCAATCAACCATGTATCTAATACCAATGGATGCGCAATGACCATCATGCTTCTGCTGCGTGAGTGGCTTCGTCAAGGGATCTGCTACATTATTCTCAGAAGGAACTTTGCACAGCCTGACATCGCCTCTATCTATGATCTCTCTATTAATATGTTTGGATCTCTGGTGGTATCTAGGTTCCTGAGCCTGTGCGATTGTCCCATTGTTATCACAATAGAGCTCAATCGGACTCTCAATGCTCGGAACTACCCCAAGTTCAGTTACGAACTTCTTGATCCAAACTGCCTCTTTCGCTGCATCTGAGGAAGCAATATACTCAGCCTCGGTTGTAGAATCGGCAACTGTCTCTTGCTTTGAACTCTTCCAGCATACAGCACCACCTCCAAGACAAAACACATAACCTGACTGTGATCTAAAATCATCCCTATCGGTTTGGAAGCTAGCATCTGTGTAACCCTTTACAACAAGCTCATCCACGCTTCCGTAAACTAGGAATGCATCCTTAGTCCTTCTCAAGTACTTAAGGATGTTCTTAACTACTGTCCAGTGACTCTCACCGGGATCAGCTTGGTATCTGCTTGTGACACTCAAAGCATAAGCGACATCCGGTCAAGTACATAGCATGGCATACATGATAGATCCTATTGCAGAAGCATAAGGAATCTTACTCATCCGCTCTCTCTCCTTCGATGTACTAGGACATTGATTCTTAGAGAGAGATACGCCATGTGACATAGGCAAGAATCCTTTCTTGGAATCTTGCATGCTAAACCTCTTTAGCACCTTGTCAATATATGTACTTTGACTTAATCCGAGAAGCCTTTTGGATCTATCTCTATAGATCTTTATGCCTAACACATAGGCTACTTCTCCTGAGTCCTTCATTGAGAAATTCTTCCCTAACCAAGCCTTTATAGACTGTAGTGTCGGAATGTCATTCCCAATGAGTAGGATGTCGTCAACATACAACAACAAGAAAACAATAATGCTCCCACTAACCTTCTTGTAAACACATGGTTCATCTTCGTTCTTAATGAAACCAAACTCTTTGATCACTTCATTAAAACGAAGATTCCAACTCCTAGAAGCTTGCTTCAATCCATAAATGGATCTCTGCAACTTGCATACCATATTGGCATTCTCTGG
>JAKUCV010004061.1:10088-154042 GCA_028386065.3 Turnera subulata | reverse complement strand
TGTAGACATAGGTCCGCATACATCAGAATGTATAAGACCTAATAAGTCCGAAGCTCTTTCTCCTTTACCAGTAAAGGGAGCTTTCGTCATTTTGCCTAATAAGCATGACTCACATGTCTCAAATGATTCGAAATCAAATGAGTCTAAAAGTCCATCTTTATGGAGTTTAGCAATACGAGTCTCGTTTATATGGCCCAAACGACAATGCCAAAGGTAGGTTTCATTAGAATCGTTCATTCTAACCTTCTTCGTATTAACCTTATAGATTGGCGTTTCTAGATATTGCTCAAATATGCACCACCATAATAAATATCATTGAAATAAATAGAACAACATTTGTTCTTTACGGTATCCACACGAACCGTGATAACTAGTTGGAATCGTCACACGATTACCAACCCGAGCACTCCCGAACCGTGGTGCTAGCTACGGATTTCTGGGAGCTATATGTGGTGTTTATGGTATCTCTTTCTTTCACAAAGAAGAGAGGAAGATGTGTGTGTGTTTCTTGCTCTGAAAACTCAAAATTCAGAATACAATAGAGAGTGAGAAGGGTCAAGAGTAATCAGATTACTCTACCCCCAAATTAGTGCTAAGAGACAATGGGATAATGGCCAACATATTGGCCAATTATCTTTTATGATTATGTCTCCACTAATGTACAAACACTCATCACAACACTAATTTTGTCCAATAATTCTATCAATAACTGAACCAAACCAGCCCAAAACGACCCTGGTCCAACCACGGTCCAACCATAGTCCAACCACACCCGGTCGAACCATAGTCCAACCACGGTTCAACCACCTGCTCGAATCAACGATTCTATGTGTGTGACCCTGTAGGCACTTGTAACGTTCGACAATAATTGTAAAATCGCTTTTTATAATTATAAGCAAAGAGCGGCGTCTAGCAACACATCATTGCTACCCGAACGACAAGATCAGTACTAATTCAATATGCCTCGGAAACATGTCATCGTCCCTTCGTCCCATTATCAAGAACAAACACGAGACATGGAATATGTCAATCTCGCATATGTTCAATCTCGGTTTCTTGATCCTCGAGTTAACCACGTAAAACGGATACCTATGATATCACCATATCATAATCCGAGCATGGCCATGCATTTTCGGTTCAACTCTATCAAGAAACCATCCGATAATATACCCGTTATATGGGTTGGACGAATCCCCTCTGGATCATACAAAACCCACTACACATTTATCATATACCTAATGATTACACTAAGTCTACTCATTTACGAAATAGCCAAGATTAATATCAAAGTATACGACTCATATGTTGGGAACCTTGATGATCACAGGTCTAAGGACAATACATATAAGAACCGCTAATGACATTCATATAATGTTCCATGTAACGTTCTTATGTGGGTCGGTCCAGTCCACAAGTTCTCTAACTTGTACCCGTATGTAGAATTTATATCACATATAAATTCTCAACATACGCTAGTCTTAATTTATTATTACAACCCATCCATAATAATAATCAACTAGGGACATTTTAAGAATACAAAATATTCTAGGGTTATAAATATGTGCAAGCGATTATCTCATAATCATATTTATTGGAATAACCTTAATGTATATACATGACTACAATCATCCATTGATTGGCTTTTGGGCATATTACTAACAATGTATTGTACAACAACGAATGAAGGAAATGAACTGACGAACTGAGTATTGGCTCAGCTTCTCCCTGCTTCTCCTCCTTCTGTGTGTCTTCTTCTTCTTCTTCAATCTTTCTTCATTAACAAATATTTACAACACGTTATCAGCACGATTGTTTCTAGCCGAGCAACAAAGAAAACCAGAGCAGAAACAAATACCAAACAGATGAACAGTGCGTCACCCTTATCCAAGCCTCGGTTACTGTTCATCACGAAGAGCTCCTCGCCTCATCTCGTGCCACCGCCGCTGCCAGCAGCCTTCCCGTGCCGTCGGGACTTCGATGCCGTCTTCTCCCGTTGATTTTCGCTGCCGACGCACTGCCGGGATGACGAAACCCGACGGCCACGCCCGCGACCCGGCAAGACCCGTCGGATCTGCCTCGCCTGCACCTCCCTCCTTCCGCCGTCTCTCCTCCTCTCGCAGCAGTCGTCGCTGTCGTCACGCCTTTGCTGGCCTGTAGCAGATCGATAGCTGCTCCGCCTCGCTCAGCCTCCACGCGACGACGACGGAGAGTAGCCGAGCCGTCCTTCGCCGCCGATGCAGCACCAATGGTCGCGACGCCACCATGCCGTAGCCTTTGTCGCCGCCCGCATCTCCTCCTTGTACCACCGCCCGTCTTTGCCTCGCCTCCTCGCGCCACCGCCTACAACAGCTGGGTTAAAGACGACCCGACCCGGAAGTGTGAACGGGTCTGTGGTCTGGGTCGGGTTGACCCGTGTGGACCTGGACCTGGACGTTTGGGCTCGGGCTGGGTTTTTGGGCAGGCTGGCTTGGGCCACTCTACATGGGTTTGGGTTGGCACTGAGCAAGGGCCTGGGCCGGTACTGTTCGCGACCCAGTCCGGTTTAAAAAAAAAAAAGAAGAAGAAAAAAATAATAAATATATATCCCGACCAAAAAAAAGAGAGAAAAAAAGAGAAAGAGACCAAAAAAAAAGAAGAGAAAAAGAGAGAGAAAAGAAAGAGAAAAAAAAGGGGGAAGAATTTATATTGCTGAAAGATTTATCAAGTAGGCATATACTATATACTATCTATTATTATGCCTTTATTTAATTTATGTTTTATTTAAATTACAACTGGGCTATGAAAATGCCCATTATATTTAATTTCTCATTTTAATTTCTTTTACGTTTTGATTGGGCTCGTACAAGGCCCATTGTATTTAATTTTTCACTTTATTTTCATTTATGTTTTGCTTGGGCTCGTACAAGGCCCATTATATTTATTTTCTCGTTTTCATTTAAGTCCTGATTGGGCCCGTACAAGGTCCATTGTATTTATTTTCTTTAATTTACGTTTTGATAGGGCTCGTACAAGGCCCACTGCATTTATTTTTTGGTTATTTAATTTTAATTGGGCTAATTAATAAAAGGCCCATGTTTATTTATTTTGACTAAGTCTTTTATTTATTTAATTTTGGAATTATGTTACAAAAATTGGAGGCCCTTAAAATTTCCGGAAGAAATTTTTCATGGGCATTGAATGCATTTAAATGCAAATAGTCTGAAAGACGCAATAAAAGCGAATATAAAGCAAAGACTGGATGTCTTACTGCCAAAAATCTCGCAGATCTTTATGGATAATTGAAGAAAGATATGACCACCAGAAGGTGGATGTTGTATGACTACAAGAAGGTAGATATTGTATGACCATCAAAAGATGGATACTGTTCTTATCTTGCTTACCCTGAAGGTGCAAGCTAATATATATTGAATAATTTTATTTTATGTTCAGTTTTATTATTATGTGTTATATTATTTTATTATGTTTACTTTATAGTATTTTAATCGTTTCTAGAATAATGACTCAGGCATTAGTCTTGAAGACAATACAAATTGACATCCAAAGGGGAGAGTTATATGTGTGGATGTCAGCTATTTCACATAACTTGTGATAGTACAATCTCGAAATGCGAAAAAGATTAATACGCTCCAAAAGAGCATAAGTTTGAATATGTTCCTGAAGAATGTATGCTTTACTATGATCTAGAAGATCATATATTTACACTCTGGAAAAGCAAATACTCTTAAAGAGTACAGACACTCCCACTTGCAGTAATAAAAGAAATTATTATGGATCCCGTCGAATTGACTCTGCTCTATTCCCTGAAGCGAATAAGACAGTATAATTAATTGTGCCTGTGACTGTGAATGAGGTTATAATGGCAAAGCTAAGGGAAAACATGCATATTATTTTTGCAAAATGGATCCATAACTGGAGAATATTCACATAGAGAAATTGTTCTTATACATAAGTTTAAACAGTTGTTTTATCTGTTGGGTACAATATTAACCCTGAAACTTTGAGCCTCATTGTTGATGTTGACCCTAACACTGTCGTTCCAGGAGAACCATATACCACCCATTTTATTTTCTCCAGGTATTTCAAACCTTTTCGTTGCAGGAAAACAGAGTGGAATTACCTGATGTGCATGAAATTACACATATTTTACAATGCACACTGTTGACTTTTGGCCTTGCATTCATTTATTATTCATGCATTCAGGTATCAAATCACCTCTTTTTCAGTCATAACTATCTTTCCTCATCCTTGGTTGCTCTCAGGTGCAATTTGGCGCAATTTGGAGCTTAATTGGCAATTTTTGGATCAACAACGCCGCCGCTTGTAGAAACAGTCCAGATAGTCAGCAGCGTCGCTGTCGGCAAGGAAATTTCGGCTCAGCCTATTCTTTTGGACGATTTGCACCTACAATTGCCCATGTTTATTTATTTTTGATTAATAATTAATAAAAGGCCCATGTTTATTTATTTTTGATTAAGTCTTTTATTTATTTAATTTTGGAATTATGTTACAAAAATTGGAGGCTCTTAAAATTTCCGGATGAAATTTTTCATGGGCATTGAATGCATTTAAATGCAAATAGTCTGGAAGACGCAATAAAAGCGAATATAAAGCAAAGACTGGATGTCTTACTGCCAAAAGATCCCGCAGATCTTTATGGAAAATTGAAGAAAGATATGACCACCAGAAGGTGGATGTTGTATGACCACAAGAAGGTAGATATTGTATGACCATAGAAAGATGGATACTGTTCTTATCTTGCTTACCCTGAAGGTGCAAGCCAATATATATTGAATAATTTTTTTTTATGTTCAGTTTTATTATTATGTGTTATATTATTTTATTATGTTTACTTTATAGTATTTTAATCGTTTCTAGAATAATGACTCAGGCATTAGTCTTGAAGACAATACAAATTGACATCCAAAGGGGAGAGTTATATGTGTGGATGTCAGCTATTTCACATAACTTGTTATAGTACAATCTTAAAATGCGAAAAAGATTAATACGCTCCAAAAGAGCATAAGTTTGAATATGTTCCTGAAGAACGTATGCTTTACTATGATCTAGAAGATCATATATTTACGCTCTGGAAAAGAAAATACTCTTAAAGAGTACAGAAACTCCCACTTGCAGTAATAAAAGAAATTATTATGGATCCCGTCGAATTAACTCTGCTCTATTCCCTGAAGCGAATAAGACAGTATAATTAATTGTGCCTGTGACTGTGAATGAGGTTATAATGGCAAAGCTAAGGGAAAAAATGCATATTATTATTGCAAAATGGATCCATAACTGGAGAATATTCACATAGAGGAATTGTTCTTATACATAAGTTTAAACAGTTGTTTTATCTGTTGGGTACAACATTAACCCTGAAAATTTGAGCCTCATTGTTGATGTTGACCCTAACACTGTCGTTCCAGGAGAACCACATACCACCCATGTTATTTTCTCCAGGTATCTCAAACCGATTCGTTGCAGGAAAACGGAGTGGAATTACCTGATGTGCATGAAATTACACACATTTTACAACGCACACTGTTAACTTTTGGCCTTGCATTCATTCATTATTCATGCATTCAGGTATCAAATCACCTCTTTTTCAGTCATAACTATCTTTCCTCATCCTTGGTTGCTCTCAGGTGCAATTTGGCGCAATTTGGAGCTTAATTGGCAATTTTTGGATCAGCAGCGCCGCTGCTTGTAGAAATAGTCCAGACTGTCAGCAGCGTCGCTGTCGGCAAGGAAATTTCTGCTCAGCCTATTATTTTGGACAATTTGCACCGACAATCTAGGAGAATTAGGAGGATGCACTTGGACACTCCCTCTTTGGAAAGAAATTTATTTTTACCACTTTTATGAAGATTACTTATTCTCCAAGACTTAGGGTTTTAATTGATGACTTGAGCATATAAATTGAGAAGAGACAAAACCCAAAGGGGAGGTGGGCTACAGCTTTGAAGTCGATAAATAGTTCTGAAGGCTAGAAAAAAAAGCGAATTGCTTTAGGGTTTTAATTGCAATGTCGACAATGCTTTCTTCTTTGTGTTTACCTTTCTCCATGAACTAATTCTTCTATCTAGGTTCAAGGGATGTAGCTACAGATTTGATATTTAATCTATGATTCAGTTTCTGGTTTCTTTTAATTTGTTCTTATCTTGATTTGATATAGAGAGCTTAATGGTGTCTGTGGCCTGATCACCCTCAAACACTTCTTAGACACCTTAGTGACGCACCTAACGGAGAAACTAAGAACTTAGACCATTCTTTGTCAGACCTCTACCCCTACTGATCGTCGAAAGAGACTTTAGGCTTAGTTGAGGATAACAGCGCCTGGCACAGCGGCACTGTGCCCTAGGGAAGAGCTTCACTGACAAAAGCAGGTTGTTCCAGAACTAAGATAGGTTTGTATCTACACGTGATAGTAGTTACAAATACTTTAGGTCAGGTAGCCCTTCAAGGTAGGCGAATTAGAGCACCAAAATACAGAATTGTAGTTAGACAGCGGCGCTGTAGTGAAGCCTGGACAACCTAGGTTTCCATCCACTGAGTTTCCTACCTTATCGACATCCTTCTCTTCTTTCCTCTGAGCTGTTTGCGTGAACTATTCTGTTTCACTCGCCTTTATTTCCTACTATTTACTTTATTTGTTTTTTATATTTCAGATCGCTAATCTCAAATTTATATTGGTTGTTTATTTTTACTCTTTATAGTCTGATCGATTGAAAGCCTGAGGTCAGTATTGTTTCGCAATCCCTGTGATTCGACCTTGTTTACTACAGCAACGCTGTGCACTTGCAGCCGGTTTTGCACGAACAAGTTTTTGGCACCGTTGCCGGGGACTGCGCTTGGCGCCGTTGCCGGGGACTGTGCTAAATAATACTACTTAGTGTTTTTGACTGATTAGGCTTTCTTTGTGTTCTGATCTACTTTGCTTTCTTGTGGTAGGATATTGACAGCGCCGCTGTTACTTCTCTAGCGTATGCAAACTAGGAGCAAGCGTCCTGAGCTAATCCTTATTCCTGATATTGAAGGCACTGCTAGGGTGAATCGCAAGAAAGTAAGGCAACAGAAAGTAGCTGAAATTGTTGGGACATCATCAATGGCCAGTATTAATCATCCACACAACGGCCGGGATGCTGATGGTAACATCATCAGCCCCCCACGCGTCCAGGATGACCTACCGAGGAATGAAGAGGGTAATATCATCAATCCTGTAGACCCGAGGAACCAGAAGCACCGAAATCAGAACGTTGCTGGTAATGACATTGTCGATCCTTTCGGCAATATTCTAGATCTGCCTATGAATCAGCTCATGCGGCCCCGACATACAGCACCTCATGGAGCCATCACATTGCCCGAGAATGACAATCCTTATGAGCTCCGAACCGATTTGGTTCAGATGGTACAAAATAAGTAGTTTGGCAGCTTGGCGCTGGAGGATCCCAACCAGCGCCTAGAGGATTTTCTGGATACCTGTGCCACGACGAGGGTTCAGGGCTGCTCTGAGGATGCTAAGAAGCTCCACTTGTTGATGTTTTCACTTAGAGATGGAGCAAAAAGATGGCTGAAGACTCTACCAGTGGGTAGCATCACCACCTAGGCTCAAATGGAGGAGGCATTCCTGAAGAAATACTTTCCTAACAACAAGATGGATGAACTTCGAGGTGAAATCTGCAATTTTAAGCAGAAATATGATGAAACCTTGGTGGAAGCATGGTAACGATTTCAGGATTTAGTCCAGCACTGCCCTGCTCATATGGTGTACCCACAACGCTGCTGGGAATTTTCTACCGAGCTATGTCACTAGAGGATAGACGCACCCCTAACGCTGCTGCAAAAGGGAAGTTCAAGGAAGCAACGTATGAGGAAGCCAAGAGGATTATGCTGAACTTAGAGGATGAAGAAGAGCCGCACCGGAACACCAGGGGTATTCATCATGTCGACAAGAATACTAACCTGGAAGCCCAAATTGCAGCTCTCACTAAACACTTCAAGGATTTTACAGCAAAGATGGTATAACCCGTGGCTCATGTACAACCTGTTATTCCCAACAGTGTTTGTGAAATATGCAGTGGTCTTCACTCCTTCCTTGAGTGTCCGGAGAACAATTTTGAGGAAGCAAATTTCATTGACCGCCGTCCCAATCCGCCCTATAATAACTATAATCAGGGGTATAACCACGGATGGCGCTCAAATCCAAATCCGAGTTACCAGCAGCAGCGACAGCAGCCACCGCGGCATGGTGGACCACATGAGGGATCTTTTGAGATGATGGGAATGATGAAGCAGCTGACGGAAAGTGTGAGCAAGATTGACAAAGAAGTGACCATGCTGAAGGCTCACAACAAGATGATCGAGAATCAGGTTGCACAGTATGCCATGCAGCAGCAGCAACCACAGGGTCGGTTACCAGGACAACCAGAGGTAAATCTGAAGGAGCAATGCAATGCTGTCACCCTAAGGAGTGGGAAGGAGCTTCCAGATCCTGTTTCTGAACCAGTACAGCTGGCGACACCAGATTTTGAGAAGAAACAGAAAGCAGCGCCTGAACCTGTGACGCTGCCTGAGTCTGCCCCAAGAAAAAAGCCTCTGTCAGTGCCCTATCAGCCACCAATTCCATTCCGTAGGTTTATAGGAAGAGCTGGCTCGAGGATCAGTACAAGAAGTTTGTGGATATGCTTAGTGGTCTCCGGTTGGAAATTCCATTTACCACTGTCCTAGATCAGATGCCTACATATGCTAAATTTTTTAAGGAGATCCTAACCAAGAAGCGCACTGTGGAGAAGCAAACTGTGGCACTAACAGCAAACTGCAACGCCGTGTTTCAAAACCAAATTCACTCCCCCAAGCTGGCGATCTAGGGAGTATCTCTATTCCATATGAAATTGGCACACAGTACTTTAACCGAGCTCTTTGTGACTTAGGGGCGAGTGAGTTTGATGCCCTTATTGGCAGCACAATAATTGGATTTTGGAGAGATTAAACCTACTCGCATGGTGCTGCAGCTGGCCGATCGCTCAGTTAAGTACCCTGTTAGAGTCTTGGAAGATGTGCCTGTGAAGGTGGGAAAATTCTTTATTCCCTGTGATTTTGTCATCATGGATATGAGGCTCGATGACCAGACTTCAATCATCCTTGGGAGACCTATTCTAGCCACAGCGGGCACATTGCTTGATGCAAGAGTTGGAAGTGTGACACTTAGAGTGGGAGAAGAGACGGTTGAGTTTAATGTGCAAAAGGCTATGAAGTCTGAAATCCCCACTAATGCCTGTTATATGGTTCGGATCCTGGATGATGATTTAGAGGATATTGTGGCTGAAGCAGCGCCCGCCGCTAACACTGCTGATGCATTATTGGCGTGTCTGGCTAATAGTGCAATACCAGAGGATGAAGACCCTGCTATAAGGGATGTGGCACACTTACTCTCCACAACCACGACTATGCATCCCTCGCAGCAGGCGTTTAAAGTACTCCAGCGTCCAGCAGCCGACGCTGCCAAACCAGTGGGCGTTCCAGCGGTGGAATTAAAACCACTTCTACCCCACCTCATGTATGATTCTCTTGGCCCTAATAATACTTTTCCTATTATTATTAGTGCTAACCTTTCTGCAGGTGAGAGAGATGCTTTGGTGAGTATCCTCAAGCAGCACCACGCTGCTATTGGGTACACTATTGATGATATCAAGAGAATCAACCCTTCCCTCTGCATGCATCGCATCCCACTGGAGGAGGGATGCAAAGCAACGGTTGAGCATCAGAGGAGGCTCAACGAGAACATGAAGGAGGTGGTCAAGAAGAAAATCCTTAAACTTCTTGACGCTGGGATCATTTATCCCATCTCGGATAGCCCGTGGGTGAGCCCTGTTCACGTGCTGCCAAAAAAGGAAGGGATGATATTGGTCCGCAATGATAATAATGACTAATCTCTACCATACAGTGACGGGGTGGCGCATGTGTATTGACTACCGCAAGCTTAACAGTGCCACCCATAAGGACCACTTCCCCCTTCCTTTCATTGATCAAAAGCTTGAGCGCCTTGTCAAGCATTCCCACTTCTATTATTTGGATTGGTACTCCAGTTTCTTTCAGATTCCCATCCATCCTAATGACCAGGAGAAGACTAGCTTCACTTGCCCATACGATATGTTTGCATACAGGCGCATGCCCTTTGGTTTGTGTAATGCTCTTTCAGCACGTCATGGAGGTTTTTATGGGTAATTTTTCTGTTTATGGTATTTCATTTGATGATTATTTGAGAAATCTAACCAAGGTGCTGCAGCGCTGTGAGGAGACTCGTTTGGTATTAAATTAGGAGAAGTGTCACTTCATGGTAAGAGAAGGTATTGTACTGGGAAATTTAGTCTCAGCACGTGAAATTGAGGTGGATAAGGCTAAAATTGAAATTATTGAGAGATTTCCTTTACCCACCAGTGTTAAAGTTGTTTGTAGTTTCCTTGGCCATGCTGGTTTCTATCGACACTTTATTAAGGATTTCTCAAAGATTGCAAAGCCTTGGACGAACCTCCTTAATAAAGATGTCGACTTTGTATTTGATCAGTCTTGTATAGATGCCTTTTGCAGGTTGAAGTAGGCGCTGGTGACCGCACCGATCATGCAGCCCCCTGACTGGACACTGCCGTTTGAGAATATGACTGATGTCAGCAATCATGTTGTTGGTGCTGTGGCAAGTTGCATGCCATATATTATGCCAGCCGCACCCTGGATGATGCCCAGCTCAACTACGCCACCACTGAGGAGCTGCTGGCAGTGGTGTTTGCCATTGACAAATTCCGGTCCTATCTTCTTGGGTCGAAGGTGATTGTCCACACTGATCATGCTGCCTTGAGGTACCTCTTGACCAAGAAGGAAGCCAAACCCCGGCTTATTCGCTGGATTCTACTCCTCCAAGAGTTCGACTTAGAGATAGTCCATAAAAAGGGGACCGAGAATGTTGTGGCCGAACATCTCTCCCGAATTGTCCTAAATCGGGATTATTCGCCTCTGGATGCACCTCCTATCAATGATTAGCTCCCGGATGAGTATTTGGTGGCAGCAGTGTCCACTGTCTGGGCAACCAGGCCCGCTGCTGAGATTTTTCGACCGGATTTTCCTTGGTATGCACCATATGTAAACTATATTGTTTGTGGCATATTCCCACCTGATATTAGCTATTCCCAGAAGAAGAAATTTCTTTCTGATATCAAGCATTATTATTATGGTGAGCCATATATGTACAAGCGTTGTTGGGATAGCATAATTCGCAAGTGCCTACCGGAGGAGTCCCATAAGACAGTGATTGCTAGTTGCCATCAGACCCCTTATGGAGGACACTATGGAGCCCAAAAGACAGCCATCGAGGTACTTCATTCCGGTTTCTTTTGGCCCACCATTTACAAGGATGCAAGGGAGTTTGTGAAATCTTGTGACCGCTGCCAGCGCACTGGGACTATTTCACATTGCCATGAAGGTCCACAGCAGGGGATGCTGTTTGTTGAGCCATTTGATGTGTGGGGTATTGACTTCATGGGTCCTTTCTCCTCTTCTAAGTCAAATCAGTACATCCTCGTCGCTGTTGACTATGTGACCAAGTGGGTTGAGGCCATTGCGTCTCCAACCAATGACGACCCTGTTGTAACAAGGTTTTTGAAAAAGAATATCTTCACTAGATTTGGAGGTCCAAGGGTTATCATCAGTGATGGAGGTTCCCACTTCTGCAACAGGTTGTTTGCGGTGCTGTTGAAGCAATATGGGGTTTCTCATAGGGTTACAACACCCTATCATCCTTAGACCAGTGGCCAAGTGGAGGTTTCTAGTAGGGAGATCAAGCGTATTCTGGAGAAAACTGTTAGTGCCACCCGCAAGGACTGGTCTATGAAGCTGGACGATGCGCTGTAGGCATATCGGACAGCCTACAAGACTCCTATCGGCACAACGCCCTACAGATTCACTCCCCCTACCCACACACTAACCCACGTCGTCGACCACACCTCCCAATCCTCTTCTTTCTCTCTCCTTTTCTTTTCCTTTATTTTCCTTTCTTTTCTTTCTTTCTCCTTCACCAACCCAACACACCCTCCCCCAAACCCCTAAATCCCCAAATTCCTCTCCCACACCATCACTATGACCGGCGACCCTACCACCACCTCCCCTCCCTTCCATACCCCTCCCTCTTCCCATGCCACCTCCCACCACCACCACGAAACCACACTCGCCACACACACAACCGTGGCCAACACCACCCCCATGACCGCCACCGCCTCTTTCCCTCCACCACCGGCGGATGACGATGTCCTCCGCCACCCAAACCTCCTAGACAACATCCTCCCCCTCCCGTGGCACCAGTCTTACTCCCCACCCCTTATGACTGACCCTCCCCGACCCATTCCGGCTCCTCCTCTACTCCGAGCGAGCCGACACCGCCGCCACCCCGCCGAACCAGACCCACTACCGGCACTGACTACGTGGACCTGGAGGACCCAAATACCCCCATCTCCACCGTGTCCCCCATTCCCTACCCCGCCCGACGCAGCGGCCGGAGCGCGACGCAGCAGACATCTTTGGCCAGCCGCGCTGCTGCTGCCAAAGCCAAGCGGGACGAAAAGCGGCCCGCTACTTCCTCTCATCCACCTCCAAAACGACTCAGCAGGGCCCGAACACCAGCCTCCTCTCGTAGCGTCCGTAGCCGCAGAGCTACTGACACTGAGGATGATTCCGGGCAACGAATCCTCCTCCTCCCCCTATGATTCTTTTTGTGCATGATCAGCACTGCCTGCAGCATTCTGAGCAGGTCGGGAAGGAAGTTCTGAATTCCTGATTCTTCGAACCCGCCACTGCTGTCGCCTATAAGTGGGTACCTTTGATTGATGAGCTATTTGAGGCTGTTGGTTGGAAGCCATTTTCGGTGATGAAGGAGTACAGTTATGCTGCCTTGACTCGGGAGTTTCCAGCTGATTGATGCAAACAGTGACACTGGTGAGCCCGAACAGATTTCTTTCCGGCTTGAGAACAAGACACACATTGTGACGCTGCAGGAGTTTAATGCTATATTTGGGTTTGCCGATGACGGTTTGATGGAGGCTCCTGAGGAGTATGATGCTGCGGTTGTTTGGTGCATAACCACCACTGACCCGCTGCCTTACAATCCCTCTCGATCCCCGGGCACAGCTTTGAAGGACCCGATGTTGCGCTATGTGCATAATATCTTGGTGCGCACTATCTTTTTTCGGGAGAGCAGCAAGACAGTGGTGACTGCCGAGGCGCTGTTATTCCTTTGGTGTTTTGTCAACCTCTGTCGGGTTAACACTGGGCACTTTATTTTTGGCCGGTTCCATCATCACCTGTCCCAGACCTATTTGGGCTGCTCCGGGTTCATCACTGCTCTGGCCACGCACTTTCAGGTCGATCTCTCTTGCTACCGGGTGCTAGATGAGGTTGTTACTTGCAGCCCCAGCACGACTGCTAAGTTCTTTGGCCATTGGGACCCTAATAGGAGGAAGAAGGAGGTTGCCTCTACTTCTGGTGCATCAGCAACGCCCACTGCTGAGGAGTTTCAGGCGCTGCAGCAGCACTTTGACGCCCGCTTGACTGCTATGTAGGCTGCAAATGATGAGCAGTTCCACCTGCTGCACGGTCTTCTCCTCCCCATCCAGGAGCAACTGCCGCCCAAGGCCCCGTGATGCGATTTGGCATGGCTCTCGGGATTTGCATTTCATATTTCTTTTTAGCATGTTTATGTAGGTATCCTGGCAGGCAAACTGACAATCAAATGCAATAACATACGCAGCGAAAAACCGAATACACATGGAGGATCCAAGTGAAGGGTAGCAAAACCGAATAACAATTTTTACGTACCTGAATCGGTTGAGGTCTTTCACCCAACTGGAGGATCCAAGTGAAGGTTTAATGCTATATTTGGGTTTGCCAATGACGGTTTGATGGAGGCTCCTGAGGAGTATGATGCTGCGATTGTTTGGTGCATAACCACCACTGACCCGCTGCCTTACAATCCCTCTCGATCCCCGGGCACAGCTTTGAAGGACCCGATATTGCGCTATGTGCATAATATCTTGGTGCGCACTATCTTTTTTCGGGAGAGCAGCAAGACAGTGGTGACTGCCGAGGCGCTGTTATTCCTTTGGTGTTTTGTCAACCTCTGTCGGGTTAACACTAGGCACTTTATTTTTGACCGGTTCCATCATCACCTGTCCCAGACCTATTTGGGCTGCTCCGGGTTCATCACTGCTCTGGCCACGCACTTTCAGGTCGATCTCTCTTGCTACCGGGTGCTAGATGAGGTTGTTACTTGCAGCCCCAGCACGGCTGCTAAGTTCTTTGGCCATTGGGACCCTAATAGGAGGAAGAAGGAGGTTGCCTCTACTTCTGGTGCATCAGCAACGCCCACTACTGAGGAGTTTCAGGCGCTGCAGCAGCACTTTGACGCCCGCTTGACTGCTATGTAGGCTGCAAATGATGAGCAGTTCCACCTGCTGCACGGTCTTCTCCTCTCCATCCAGGAGCAACTGCCGCCCAAGGCCCCGTGATGCGATTTGGCATGGCTCTCGGGATTTGCATTTCACATTTCTTTTTAGCATGTTTATGTAGGTATCCGGGCAGGCAAACTGACAATCAAATGCAATAACATACGCAGCAAAAAACCGGATACACATGGAGGATCCAAGTGAAGGGTAGCAAAACCGAATAACAATTTTTACGTACCTGAATCGGTTGAGGTCTTTCACCCAACTGTAGGGACAAATCAGCAAGAGCCGGACAGAAATCCCACCCCTCTACGGTATCCACACGAACCGTTGATGACTAGCCGAAAACCGTCTCACGATCTCCAACCCGAGCTCTCCCAAATAGCAGTGCTAGCTGCGGATTCCGGGAGTTGTGTGGTGTTTTTTGTTCTTCTTTCTTTCTCAAAGAATGAAGGGGTGAGTGTGTGTTCTTGATGCTCTGAAAAATCAGAATGCAAGGTGTAGAGTAATCTGATTACTCACTCCAATAATGCATAGATTATTAAAGACAAGAATGGCTAACATAATGGTCCATCCAACATGATTAAGATTCCACCACTATCTAGTCTAATCATGTCTCCACTATGCACTAATGGGATTACACATCACATGCCATCAGGTTTGACTTAATAATTCTGAGAATCAGTGAATCAAACCAGCCCAAAACAACCCTGGTCTAACCACGATCCAACCACACCTGGTCGAACTATGGTCCAACCACGGTTCAACCACCTGCTCGAATCAACGATTCTAAGTGTGTGACCCTGTAGGCACTTGTAACGTCCGGCAATAATTGTAAACTCATTTACAATTATAAGCAAAGAGCGGCGTCTAGCAACACATCATTGCTACCCGAACGACAAGATCAGTACTGATTCAATATGCCTCGTAAGAATGTCATCGTCCCTTCGTCCCATTATCAAGATTAAACACGAGACATGGAATATGTCAATCTCGCATATGTTTAATCTCGGTTTCTTGATCCTCGAGCTAACTGTGTAAAACTGAAACGCCCGTGTCCCAATTTGTTAATATAAGTTATAAATTAATTATGGATTGACTAAATTGCCCTTATCATTCCCGGGACACCCGTATCCCAAATCATCCATTAAAGATTGTATAGCATGTGAAGTGACCAAAATGCCCTTCTACCCGGGATACAACATCAACAACATAATCAATGAACAATTGTACAACAAATTACACAAAAACGAGTATGCAGCGGAAGACTATACATATGATAACATGTATGCAGTGAACTCTATGGATCCGACCCGAGGAGAGGAAAGCACCGCCACCCGCTGATATGCACCACTGCTCAACAAGCAGTTAACCTGAAAAGACTGTGAGGGGGTGAGACCAACCACTGTCTCACCGCAAGCAAATAAACCAATAATATACAATTACAAATCAACTACAAGTACACCGGCATCAAAGAACAACAACCTCAATACACAGAGCAAGACATCATCAGACTACATTCCATCACTTGTCATTACTTATATTATTATCTTGGTTATTAAGTTTAAATATTTTATTAGGGCCCTCTACTGTGTGCGTCGAGCTCGGTCCCGTCTCATGAGACAACCAGGCATAAGCCCAAATAAACCAGGCACGAAGCCCAAACATATCCATATAGAGAGAGAGAGAGACAGAGAGAAAGAGGGAGGTAGAAAGGGGGAGATAGAAAGAGAGAGATAGAACCGGCCATGACAGGCCCACATGCAAACCCGCATGCTATCCCGAGGGGTATTACTTCCCGCTCGAACCAACCGGTCAACAGCCCCACAGTAGACTTTATTATAATTCGATATTCTCATTTATTCTTTAAGAGTTGTACCATACGTTATTGTCAAACATCGTTGTGTGGATTTAATATCTTAATCTCAAATCCGGGCCCAGCCCATAGTCCACCACACAAACCACAAATCTATATCTCATGTGTTTATCATAACCAAACAAGTCATACTAGACAGGCACAATACATCACATCAGACAACAGGCCACATAATCAGGCACACCATGTCATAGATAACATCAACATAATTCACTTTGCAAATAGCAACAACAGCACAACAGGAAAGCATGCATACAGCATTAAAGACCAAACAAATAACTCACTTCATATTCCAAGACATTTAACCGAGCATTGTAGGCAGTAATGCATACAAAGGTTTATAAGTCCTCACCTGGGCCTTATCAATTGTTTCAGAACCTGAAGCCTTGTTCCGCCTCAACATATCCGTGAAATCGTTGGTATGTAATTGGCCTCGCCGAAACTGGAACCGTGCTCGCCGAAATAGTGACCCGACCAGCCGGATTCCGGCCAAGCCCCGGCAGAAAGTCTCCACAAACAATCGAGAAAGAAACACAGCAAATCCACTGCCACAATCGGAAAACCAATTGAAACCCACAGAACCTCCAATTCAATAACACAACAGCCGCAAGCATCAATACAAAATGAAGAAGTGATTGTGACATCATACCCTTACTGGAATTAAAGAAGTCGACCCGTGCAAGACTGGGTCTACCCGGATTTCCTTAAACAGAGGCGAACCCAAGCTGCTTGACAAAAGCCCGCCACAGCAACCACAGCAACAGCACCGACATCACAAACCCAGCAACGTACGAATCCACCGCGCCCCGACCAAAGCCGAAATCTGACCAAGCTCCACCATAAACCTCCACCATCATGAACAACCTATTCCGCCATTAACCGCACAAAACCCGACAAATGACAACAACCATCAATCAACAATCCCAGAGTCGAATGGGGAAGAAAGAAGAACAAGAGGGAAATCGACGGTGGCTTACCAGAGGACAGCATAGGCGACGGTGACTCCTCGTCGCATCAAAACCCGGGTCGAGTCACACCCGTTCTGCACCGGCCTCCTCCTGCCTTCGATTAAAGCCACGGCAGCAGCCAGCCATGCTTGACCGCCGGCCTCGTCTTCTCCATGAAAAGTCGAGACGGCCCGCCGCGACCCCAAGCTGTGACACACGAGAAAGATGGTCCCGAGCCCTTCCTCCTTGCCCCTCCGATCGAGTCTCGTTCAGGCCGTGACAGTTATGTGAGGTTAGGGGAAAGTACGGCGGCGATGACGACGACTCCCATCCCAACCAGACCCTGCACCAGAGGCCACAACCAGCAACGGTGGCAGCTGGGTCAAGAGGAGAAGAAACGAGATGGTGGCGGCGGGTTTGAAACAAAAAGAAAGAGAAGAGAACGAGGAAGAGATTTGGAGGTTGTGGTAACCATTGTGAAGAAATCGTGGAGGAACAGGAACTCGGGAGTGGGCAGCCGAACATGGGAAGAAAAGAAAAGAAAGGAGACGAGGGAGAGAGGAAAGGATGATTTATATACCACTAGGGTTAGGGTTGATGTCGGCCGGGACCAAAACGACGCCGTTTTGGTCTTAGGCACGGTCAACCCTCTTCTCTTGGTCAAAACACAGGCCAAGTGTGTGTTTTATATTTGGCCTATCCCAAAACTACGTAGTATTGATCAATACTACTCCAATACTTGTGTTATAAACACAAACACAAATAATACTCAATTTTCTACTTTAATCCCGAGTAAGGATTAATTTCCACACTCAAAATATTATTACCAAGGAAATAAAATGTTTCCCTTGATCATAAATTCCCAGGAATTCTCCAAGAGTAAAATTAATAATTTAAATTCCAAAAATTTTGAAAATTCCATAAAAATTAAATACCGAAAATTCGGGGCGTTACAGTTCTACCCCACTTAACAAAATTTCGTCCTCGAAATTTATAGATAAGTCAAGCAACCAAGTGCTTAGCTGACACTAAGAAGAATCACCCGGCATCAAAGTACCGTTGGCCAAAACTACCAAGTAGAACCATCTAAACCATCAATCACATTTCCAAGTAATAACTCCAATGTACCAAGTCAATCCTTGACTTTAGTCAACCATGATCAACAGAACATAAGATCAAAGAACTAACACAAGAATCTTTCCGAACGTCATCAACTTCATTAATACTAGAATCCATAAACCGTTTCATTTATCATCAATCAATCAACTATACCCAATCTTATAATCCATTAAACACATCCTCAAACAACAGAATCTCTAATTGTTACCTACGTACCAAGGTCATCACTCCCAATGTGAATACCTCAAAACCAAACATTCATAATCAATTTGATGATCTGAACCTCAATGTATTTTCTCTATCATACACCATTTCAACCAAACTCATAGGTATCCCAGATCATACCTTAGGCACTAAAAACGAATCGTCACCGGAATATCGTAATTATAATTCCAAAACTTAGACTCCTCAAGACCCAAACATTCTTTCGTAACTCCTACTCACGCTTATAATCTACTCCTCAGGTCACACTTAGCACCGACTCCAAAGTTTCTTGATAAAGGAATTAAAACATCAAAGCATCTCTTGTCACATAGCTAACAACCTAGTAACTGAATCACAATCCCTGAGATCACCTCAAAATCAAACCTCAATGTAACATGCTATCGGCATCCTCATCTAGCATATGAACTATAACCTCGGCAAGATTCATGCTGAAAACCTTCTTATCACAATCACCATTAATATCCCCAAACTCATCAAAGTTTATTGCCTCAAGTATGTTTAAAAGATATTTCCCCCAATTATATCATTAAATCATCCTCAGATTAATTCAAGAAATTATCATCTCGAACCCCAAACCGGATTAAATCCATATTATAATTTCACGAGTAACTTCAAATCCTCAAATTTATATAATCAGACCACAAATAACATGATCACCAAAAACACACGAATTCAAATCCACAAGTATCATATAAGATCATCTCCTAACAGACTTAACACCCGAAAACAAATTGATGGTTCTTACTTGTATTGGCCAGTTCCACACAGACAAACGGCACAAGCAACGAGTCAAGAGTCTACACCGACTCTGACAAAACAGTGGATATTCCACAAAATTAACTTTGCTACAGCCAAAGCTGTAAGGATAAACATGTCATTCAACAACAATACCGGGTCACTCCGACCCCCAGCAGGTGCGTGTCCTCCACCGGATCCATAGTACGACTCACTACATGAATGCATATGACCATGCAACAACCGACTCAAAAAGGAGCAAACTTATGCACACAAGATCACAAAAGCAATCATAATATCCCCAAGGATTTATAGCCTGCTCCGCTACCAACTGAAACGCCCGTGTCCCAATTTGTTAATATAAGTTATAAATTAATTATGGATTGGCTAAATTGCCCTTATCATTCCCGGGACACCCGTATCCCAAATCATCCATTAAAGATTGTATAGCATGTGAAGTGACCAAAATGCCCTTCTACCCGGGATACAACATCAACAACATAATCAATGAACAATTGTACAGCAAATTACACAAAAACGAGTATGCAGCGGAAGACTATACATATGATAACATGTATGCAGTGAACTCTATGGATCCGACCCGAGGAGAGGAAAGCACCGCCACCCGCTGATATGCACCACTGCTCAACAAGAAGTTAACCTGAAAAGACTGTGAGGGGGTGAGACCAACCACTGTCACACCGCAAACAAATAAACTAATAATATACAATTACAAATCAACTACAAGTACACCGGCATCAAAGAACAACAACCTCAATACACAGAGCAAGACATCATCAGACTACATTCCATCACTTGTCATTACTTATATTATTATCTTGGTTATTAAGTTTAAATATTTTATTAGGGCCCTCTACTGTGTGCGTCGAGCTCAGTCCCGTCTCATGAGACAACCAGGCATAAGCCCAAATAAACCAGGCACGAAGCCCAAACATATCCATAGAGAGAGAGAGAGACAGAGAGAAAGAGGAAGGTAGAAAGGGGGAGATAGAAAGAGGGAGATAGAACCGGCCATCACAGGCCCACATGCAAACCCGCATGCTATCCCGAGGGGTATTACTTCCCGCTCGAACCAACCGGTCAACAGCCCCACAGTAGACTTTATTATAATTCGATATACTCATTTATTCTTTAAGAGTTGTACCATACGTTATTGTCAAACATCGTTGTGTGGATTTAATATCTTAATCTCAAATCCGGGCCCAGCCCATAGTCCACCACACAAACCACAAATCTATATCTCATGTGTTTATCATAACCAAACAAGTCATACTAGACAGGCACAATACATCACATCAGACAACAAGCCACATAATCAGGCACACCACGTCATAGATAACATCAACATAATTCACTTTGCAAATAGCAACAACAGCACAACAGGCAAGCATGCATACATCATTAAAGACCAAACAAATAACCCACTTCATATTCCAAGACATTTAACCAAGCATTGTAGGCAGTAATGCATACAAAGGTTTATAAGTCCTCACCTGGGCCTTATCGATTGTTTCGGAACCTGAAGCCTTGTTCCGCCTCAACATATCCGTGAAATCGTTGGTATGTAATTGGCCTCGCCGAAACTGGAACCGTGCTCGCCGGAATAGTGACCCGACCTGCCGGATTCCGGCCAAGCCTCGGCGGAAAGTCTCCACAAACAATCGAGAAAGAAACATAGCAAATCCACTGCCACAATCGGAAAACCAATTGAAACCCACAGAACCTCCAATTCAATAACACAACAGCCGCAAGAATCAATACAAAATGAAGAAGTGATTGTGACATCATACCCTTACTGGAATTAAAGAAGTCGACCCGTGCAAGACTGGGTCTACCCGGATTTCCTTAAACAGAGGCGAACCAAAGCTGCTTGACAAAAGCCCGCCACAGCAACCACAACAACAGTACCGATATCACAAACCCAGCAACGTACGAATCCACCGCGCCCTGACCAAAGCCCAAATCTAACCAAGCTCCACCACAAACCACCACCATCATGAACAACCCATTCCGCCATTAACCGCACAGAACCCGACAAATGACAACAACCATCAATCAAAAATCCCCGAATCGAATGGGGAAGAAAGAAGAACAAGAGGGAAATCGACGGTGGCTTACCAGAGGACAACAAGGCGACGGTGACTCCTCGTCGCATCAAAACCCGGGTCGAGTCACAATCGTTCTGCACCGGCCTCCCCCTGCCTTCGATTAAAGACACGGCAGCAGCCAGCCATGCTTGACTGCCGGCCTTGTCTTCTCCACCAAAAGTCGAGACGGCCCGCCCCGACCCTAAGCCGTGACACAAGAGAAAGATAGTCCCGAGCCCTTCCTCCTCGCCCCTCCGATCGAGTCTCGTTCAGGCCGTGACAGTTATGTGAGGTTAGGGGAAAGTACGGCGGCGATGACGATGACTCCCATCCCAACCAGACCCTGTACCAGAGGCCACAACCAGCAACGGTGGCAGCTGGGTCAAGAGGAGAAGAAACGAGATGGTGGCGGCGGGTTTGAAACAAAAAGAAAGAGAAGAGAACGAGGAAGAGATTTGGAGGTTGTGGTAACCATTGTGAAGAAATCGTGGAGGAACAGGAACTCGGGAGTGGGCAGCCGAACATGGGAAGAAAAGAAAAGAAAGGAGAGGAGGGAGAGAGGAAAGGATGATTTACATACCACTAGGGTTAGGGTTGATGTCGGCCGGGACCAAAACGACGTCGTTTTGGTCTTAGGCACGGTCAACCCTCTTCTCTTGGTCAAAACGCAGGCCAAGTGTGTGTTTTATGTTTGGCCTATCCCAAAACTACGTAGTATTGATCAATACTACTCCAATACTTGTGTTATAAACACAAACACAAATAATACTCAATTTTCTACTTTAATCCCGAGTAAGGATTAATTTCCACACTCAAAATATTATTACCAAGGAAATAAAATGTTTCCCTTGATCATAAATTCCCAGGAATTCTCCAAGAGTAAAATTAATAATTTAAATTCCAAAAATTTTGAAAATTCCATAAAAATTAAATACCAAAAATTCGGGGCGTTACAGTTACGGATACTAATGATATCACCATATCATAATCCGAGCACGGCCATGCATTTACAGTTCAACTCTATCAAGAAACCAACCAATAATATACCCGTTATATGGGTTGGACGAATCCCCTCTGGATCATACAAAACCCACTACACATTTATCATATACCTAATGATTACACTAAGTCTACACATTTACGAAATAGCCAAGAGTAATATCAAAGTATACGACTCATATGTTGGGAACCATGATGATCACAGGTCTAAGAACAATATATATAAGAACCGCTAATGACAATCATATAACGTTCCATGTAGTGTTCTTATGTGGGTCGGTCCAGTCCACAAGTTCTCTAACTTGTACCCGTATGTAGAATTCATATCACGTATAATTCTCAACATACGCTAGTCTTAATTTATTATTACAACCCATCCATAATAATAATCGACAAGGGACATTTAAGAATATATAAATATTCTAGGGTTATAAATATGTGCAAGCGTTTATCTCATAAACGATATTTATTGGAATAACCTTAATGTGTATACATGATTACAAATAAACATCCATTGATTGGCTTTTGGGCATATTACACTAACAGTTTATGTCTGTTCTTTTCTTTTCCTTTGGACAAGGTTTGGGGGGGTGTCTCCCTTTTTGTCATGTTCTTGTGTTTTTGTTGTTGGTGCTAAATTTCTGCCCCAGTGAGGACACTGTGGCATTCAAGTTTGGGGGAGGCAGAAATTAGCATTTCTTTATTTGCGCTTCGTTTAGGCATTGTGTTGTTCTGGCCAAAATGACTCGTGTTGTGTATGTTGTTGGTTTTTATATGCGTTTTCTCGACTTATTCGCTGATGCAGCAACTGACAGCGCCACTGCTTACTTGCTGTTTTTGATTCCTGCTTATTTTAAACATTCGATTTTGGCTCGTTTTTAGCTAAGCTTAGTCTATGCAGGGTGAGAAATTTAGTGCAGCAGTGTAATCATGCCCCATCGAGGTAACAAGTGCCAAACTTTTCTCTAAAATTGGGCAGTACCTATTTTTAGCTATTTTAGAACCGACTCTTATTTATCTTTTGAGGCGAAACTTTTATCATCTTGGCATATTTAAGGATGTGATATAGGCATTGTTTGATGAGCTTAATTTGACTTTATCCTACCTATATCGTTATTTCCTTTGACAACCCTGTTTGAGCCAAGGTTGATGGTCGATTTTCTTTGATATTACCCACATCATTACACCTCAGCTTTTTGAGACTTGCACGTCCATCATGGTGCTTTTAAAGTACATTGTTCTTTAAATTTCAGCCCGACCCTATCTGCTTGCCATCCTAGTTCTAATTTTTAATGTGACAATGTTGAGGCACTGTTGCTGCTAGGTGAAAAAGATGGAGTTTGTCAAAATTGTTGAATGGAGCTTGCTAATTCAATGACATGAAGATTTGAAATATACTATTGTAAGATCAAGGGAGTTTAATAAAAAAGAGGTACACAAAAAAAAGAGAAAATCAAAGTCAAAAGTGAAAAGAGGTACTCATTATGCTCCCTTGAAAATCTTTTGCTCACATTATCTCCTATATTCAAATTGTGCTCCAGTATTCTGGTATAAGTGCCTAAATTGAAGATGAAGCTATCTAAGTTAGAATCTTGGAAGGTAAGCGATTGTTGTTAGCCTATCCAATTTCCTCTCTTTGATAGCCTAACCTATCCCCATTTTAGGACCAAGAAAGACCTGTTGGTCTTTGTTTATGCATTGATGAACATTAGTGGAGATTGAAAATTTGAGTCGGCTTATGAAATAGCAAATTTTGGCCCTGGTACTTAACTTTTCACAGTGGCATGAGAAACTTTGATGGTTAATGGTTACTTACTGCTTTCTTTTGATCACCCTTGCATCTGCTAACTTTGCTGGATTTGAGCTGATGATATTTCTTTCAAAAAAATATACAGGATGTCGAGCAGTAAGCACTGCCGCGTTCATGACAGGTGCTGCTGATGTGTTTGACTGAGAGAGCATTTGTAATTTCCTGCAGCACCATTTTCTCTATGTTCTAATTCGTGTTTTTGCTCGAGGACAAGCAAAGGTTCAAGTTTGGGGGAATTTGATGTGCATGAAATTACACATTTTACAGCGCACACTATTGACTTTTGGCCTTGCATTGATTCATTATTCATGCATTTAGGTATCAAATCACCTTTTTTCAGTCACAACTATCTTTCCTCATCCTTGGTTGCTCTCAGGTGCAATTTGGCGTAATTTGGAGCTTAATTGGCAATTTTTGGATCAGCAGCGCCGCTGCTTGTAAAAACAGACCAGACAGTCAACAGCGCCGCTGTCGGTGAGGAAATTTCGGCTCAGCCTATTGTTTTGGACGATTTGCACATACAATCTAGGAGAATCAGGAGGATGCACTTGGACACTCCCTCTTTGGAAAGAAGTTTATTTTTGCCACTTTTATGAAGATTACAAATTCTCCAAGACTTAGGGTTTTAATTGAAGACTTGAGCATATAAATTAAGAAGAGACAAAACCCTAAGGGGAGGTGGGCTACAGCTTTAAAATCGGCAAAGAATTCTGAAGACTAGAAAAAAAAAAGTGATTTATTTTAGGGTTTTAATTCTAATGTCGACAACACTTTCTTCTTTGTTTTTACCTTTCTCCATGAACTAATTCTTCTATCTAGGTTCAAGGAATGTAGCTACAGATTTTATGTTTAATGTATGATTCAGTTTCTTTTAATTTATTCTTGTCTTGATTTAATATAGAGAGCTTAACAGTGTCTGCAGCCTGATCACCCTCATACAATTCTTAGACGCCTTAGTGACGCACCTAACGGAGAAACTAAGAACTCAGACCACTCTATATCAGACCTCTACCCCTACTGATCGTCGAAAGAGACTTTAGGGTTAGTTGAGGATAACAACGCCTGGCGCAGCGGCACTGCGCCCCAGGGAAGAGCTTCACTGACGAAAGCAGGTTGTTCCAGTACTAGGGTAGGTTTGTATCTACACGTGACAGTAGTTACAAACACTTTAGGTCAGGTAGCCCTTCAAGGTAGGCGAATTAGAGCACCAAAATACAGAATTGTAGTTAGACAGCGGCGCTATAGTGAACCCCGGACAACCTAGGTTTCCATCCACTAAGTTTCCTACCTGATCGGCATCCCTCTCTTCTTTCCTCTGAGCTGTTTGCGTGATCCATTCTGTTTCACTTGCCTTTATTTCCTGCTATTTACTTTATTTGTCTTTAATATTTCAGATTGCTAATCTCAAATTTCTATTGGTTGTTTATTTTTACTGTTTATAGTCTGATCGATTGAAAGCCTGAGGTTAGTATTGTTTCACAGTCCCTGTGATTCGACCTTGTTTACTACAGCAACGCTATGCACTTGCAGCCGGTTTTGCACGAACATTACCCCATGGTTCTCTATGGGTTGCCACAAGGTTTCAGTAATCAGTACCATGTTGGGGTTATACTGATTGTTCAGATCCTTTAAGGTACGCACAAAAATCTTGGGACCTTCTTGCTACACCCCTACAATTCCACAGTAACAGTCGTACCTTAGGCCATGTAGGTGGTAACCCTGACACTTTTGGGATGCTCTGAGCCATCATGGAAACTTGATAATAACTACTTTGATTTAATATTTGACAAGTAGACTCTAGCTAAAATTCCTGCAGTCTATTAGATATGAAAAACATAATAGAGTTAGCTGAGCCATAAAAGGAAGCCCTTAGGTTGCCTTGGTCCTCTGGGAAGAAAGTCTCTTCCATAGGAGTCACAGATAACCTAGACGAGTAAAGCTCATCAACAAAAACTAAACGAGGAATTCTTGCAAGCTCACTCGGTAATTCCTCCTGTTGCTCATTCACCATACTATATGCAAACCTATTCCTCCTTCCTAGAGAGGCGCCTCAACAAAGAAAACCGTAGCTGGGGAAGGCATTTTTCTTGTCTTGTTGAGTTTTTTTGAATCTTTCTGTTTCTACCACACCCTTCTTATAGCCTGAGCTTACAGTTTTTTTTTCAAATGTGGACCCTTTTTCTGTCTCTGAAAAGTTCCAGAAGATTTTTCGGTGATTAGAAATGTGTATCATTTTACACAAAACTCCAAAAGTTTTTCAATCTTCGAGGATTTTTTTTTTGAAAAGTTTGCCGCCACATTTAATTATTGCTCAATAATTCTGATCTTTTTCAACATGAGTGACAGAAATAAGCCTAAAATTGACATACGTATTGCAGCCTGAAGCTAGCAATTTAAGTTATTAAACTTACCATATCCATCCAGAAGCTGGAATGCACTAGCCTGAAGCTAGCAATTTTAGGTGTTTAAATACACAGTTTGCGCAGCTGAAGCTGGCACCAACAATTCATGGATTTATTGTTTGGCATGACCAGTTGGGCCATCCCGGATCAATAATGATGCACGACATTTATTCTTGGTTATTCATTGAAAAACCAGAAATTTTTTACAGTCAATGAATTTCCATGTGTTAGTTTGCTGCGAAAATTAATTATTCGGCTTTCCTAAGATGAGGTTGGCCTAGAATCACCAATAAGTTTGGGAATAATTCAGGGACATGTACGCGGACTAATAAATCCACCATGTTGACCATCTAGGTAATTTTTATGACGCATCGACTAGATGGTCTATTGTATGACGCAAGTTGGCATTGTGCGCACTTATTTCAATGATTAAGCCACTTGTGGGTACATATCCCTATTTATGTTATAAGACTATATGTCTAGATAATACTGGTATATTTCTTCAATGGATAATGTATATCAATGGAAATAAATCCAAACTAATCTGGGTGAATATTTCCAATTGATTGCAAGACCATTGCTAATAAAATATTACTGTTTGAGAAAATGGTATTTTACATGCAGCACTAATTGTGTGCATCAAGCCAAAAAGTTATCATAAGATCTCCCCATTTATTGGTTCATGGTCACGAACCCATCTTTGGACTGTTGATTGTACAATATATGTATATAATGCTCCACCACAGCATAGTAAAATTGGTCCTTAAAGAAGACTAGGAATATATGTTGTGTATGTTGGGTATGATAGTTATTAATTTGATGACAAAATTTACCCAACATAAGGGGGAGAATATAAGCAGCTGGATCAAGAATTTATTGAAATATATATCAATATCTAGTTTTGATCCTCAAACAAATTAGTGTGAACCTGAAGATCAAAAGAAGATTAGTTTGCAAGAAAATTGATATGCAATTGCCAGACAAATAAAGTGACCAAATCTTATATACCAACTGTAGATGCTCTTGTTCAAATGTTCCTGAAGAACAATTATTGTATGCAAATGAATCTAAAGTGCGCAAGAAGCGTAGAATATACTCGGTTCCGAAAGAAAACAAAAAAAAAATCTTGATAGAGAAAAAAGAGCAAAGTGATAAGATGGCCCCAGTAAGAAAATAAGGCCTCCAGTAGAGGTTCATATTAAAAGTCCTCAAGAAGAGGAAAATCCTCCAGAATAGGTTTTCTGACATAATTGATAAAGTTCCAGAAGTAACTCAGGTACCTGAAATAAGTGAAAATAATGAGATCTCAATTATAGTGTTAGGAATATGATGGAACCGACGTGAAATAACCGTCGACGGAATATTTGTTTTATAGCGCTAAATATTATGAAAGAAAATGAGGATCATGAACCTACATCTTTTGATGAATGTGGGTGCAGAATGATTGGCCAATATAGAGAAATATAATTAAGACTGTGTTAGACTCGCTTGTGAAGCGCTCGGACCTGTAGTCCGTACAACAGTGGTATAAAACCGGTCGATTATAAAAGGTGTTTGTGCGAAAAAAGGGGGAAATAGTGAAATATAAAGCACAGCTTTATCGCACAAAGCACGGCTTGTCGCATGTCGCACAAGGTTTTTCTCTACGACCTGGTATTTAATTATGAGGAGATAAACTCCCCTATGGTGGATGCAATTATTTTAAGTGTTTAATAAGTCTGGCAATATATGAAGATATATGAAAGAATTAGAAATGCATCAAATGGATGCTATTACAGCCTATATTTATATGGATCCATAGGTCATGACATATGCATGAGAATCCCTGAAGGATTCAAGTTGCTTGAAGCAACTAATTCCCGGGAATATACAAAATTAAGCTGAATTGATCTTTACATGATTTAAATCATTTTGAGTATGCATGAATTTATTATTGCTTATGTTGTTTGTTCATAACTATATGTAATTTTTCATTATTTTAAATATTATTGGAACTCCTGAAGAAGCTTCCAAATGTCGTGCTATGTTTCAAGAAAGGATTTGAGATGAAAAATCTCATCAAAGAATTAGGTTGGTCCTGGAGTACTCTGTCAAAGTGCAATGAAGCCTGAAGCTTATGACTTGAGCCCATTGGCAAGATATAACTTTACTATTACCTTCGGGGTATAACCACTACTAGAAAACCAGGATTTAGCGAGGGATTTCTGCCCCTCACAATTGCGTTGGCGTTTGCGAGGGATTTCTTGGTAGGGGTGTTGTGTCGGATTTTGTGAGGGAATTATTCCGCGGCAAAAATATAGTGACGGTTTTAGAGAGGGATTCATAAATCCCTCACAATATTTGCCCGCGCCAAAGACCCGCCATTTTTGTGAGGGATATTTCCGTCGCTATTTGTGAGGGAAAAAATCCCTCGCAAAGAATGGACGAAAACTTCCCGGCAAAAAGATTCACTTCCCGCCGAGTTTTGCGAGGGATTTTTCCGCCACTATTGTGAGGGAAAAATAATCTCTCGCTACGTTGTGACGGGGAACAATCCCACACTACCGTTTTGGAAAACATCTCCCAACTTTGAGAGGAATTTCCTCCATCACTATTGTGAGGGAAAGAATTCCCTCGCTAAATTGTGACGGAAAACAATCCCTCACTAATATTGGAAAGAGTTCATGGTTTTGTGTGGGATTTTTCCGTCACTATTGCGAGGGAAAAAAATCCCTCGCAAATAATGGACGAAAAATTCCCGGCAACAAAAACCACAGACCCGCCAAGTTTTGCGAGGCATTTTTCCGTCACTATTTTTGAGGAAAAAATAATCCCTCGCTAATTTGTGACGAAAAAATAATCCCTCACAAATATTGAATAAATACCTAATTTTTGTGAGAGATTTTTCCCGCTAGTATTGCAAGGGATTTTTCCCTCTAATTTGTGACGGAAATATAATCCCTCACTAATTGAGGAAAAAATTCTTGGTCCAAATTTTGCGAGGGATTTTTCCGATACTATTGTGAGGGAAAAATAATCCCTCGCTAAATTTATGACGAAAAAATAATCCCTCACTAATAGTGAAAAATTATCGGGTACAATTTGCCACTAGTTTTGTGTGGGAAAAATAATTCATCGCTAATATTGAACAAAAAATTCCCTCACAATTTTACACTCCCGCCAAATTTTGCGAGGAATTTTTTTGTCACTATTGTGAGGGAAAAATATTCCCTCGCTACATTATAATACTGATATTCTTTCATACAAATTTTATTTTTATAAATAAAAAATTAATACAAACCCACAAACAAACTATTTCAAGGTATTGAATACTTTGATATATACTGTTTATGAAAACTCATAAATAATGCGTATATATTATTATTTTTCCTTATTTTTAATTAAATAAAAGTTAATATTGTTCTATCAGTAATTAATTGATTTTAGTTAATCATTTATATTAAATAAATACTTGAGGTATTTTCATCAAAGAAAAAATTGAGATATGAAAAAATATATGTATCTTGTAAAAAAATCTGAAGTCCTGTACCGAATGCAAACATCAATTATAAGATATCAATGAGTGTTCCAATGAAAAATAAATACTTTGATATATATAAAAAATGCTAAAAAGATAACAACTAGAAATGAATTGGTCTTGGCTCCTCATTCCTTTAACAATCGACTCGAACTAAACACCCATAGACCAGGTCACCATCACCTTCCTCTCATTACACGTTCCTTCCTCAATCGACTATGACGAGTATAGGTTCATCAAGCGGAGATGCCGAGGCTTGGTCTGGGCTCGGTGGCGTGCTCGTTTCTTGACTGTGCTCGAGTAGTCCTGTGACAAGCCGTGTTGAGTCGATCCAGCGAAGAGGCGATGCCTGGTTGAGGTTTGGTGAGTTCGATTTCAATAGGTAAGGACCATCCTCTGTTTATTTTCGTTTTGATTATGGATTCATTTGGTATGCCTATGTTGACACGATTTATAATGTGGGTTGTGCTTTGATTATGGGATTCAACTAGGAGTGGAGTTAGTGTTAATCAGGCTCGGTTTTCGGCAAAGCAGTGAGCACTAGGTTCGGGTTTGTGACTGTAATGGTTATGGTGTGCTCTTGGATGGTGGATTTGAACAGGGGGTTGGTTACGAATGTAACACCCCGAATTTTCAAAATTTCTTTTATCGAAAGTTATTTGAAAATTTCTCTAATGGGTATTTAAATTTCGCTACATTTTAAAATTGTTCTTACGAAATACTTTACTCTATATTTATATAAAAATTATTCGAGTTTGTTCAAAAATAGTTCTCTAAGATACCCTATGAATTTTAATTGGTTTTATCAAAAGATATTTTAATGTACTCAATTAAATGGTTCTAGGAAAATGTTTTGAAACAAATTAGTGTGGATTAGAGTCACGTTTGGAACGCAAGGAGAGGGTGTCGTCTTGACCAAGTCTGGACGCATGTTGACCGGCTCAAGGGTAAAATTGATACTTCATGTGAAACGGCATCGTTTTGAGAGTAAGAAAACCCTAACCCTATTGTCGCGGTATAAAAGCCATCTTATACCCTTTCTCCCCTCATTGTAATCCCGATACTCTCTCTCCGCAGCTGCGCGGCCTCTTTTCTCTCTTCCATTTCCTCTTTCTTCTTCTTACTCACAAACCCTAGCCGCCGGAACAATCCCCAAACACCACCATTCCGAGTCTGAGGCTCCATACCTCTACTCTGCTTTCCTTCCTCCTCTGCTCCGGTTAAGCCATAGCGCGTTTTGGATTGGGAGTGGAGGAGCTAGGGTTATTCTTCCAGACGCCGGCGAGACCATGGCGAGAATCTATACCCAACGACGCGACTGGCTTCTCAAGGGGGTGATGCCGAGTAAGGCATCTGCTTTTGGCGACAGCTAGGAGGCACAAAGACGGTGGCCGTGGTGTTGACTTCCTTTGGTGTGCGGGTTCTTGTAAGGACGACATAGGCACGACAAACGGCAACGATTCCGAGGTCGACGATGGAGGTCTTCGGTGGATCGAGTCGAATTCTGACTCAGAAGAACTCTGGTCGAGCTAGTATTCGGTAGGGCCAATGAACATTTCTTCCCCTTTTATTTCGGCCTCTCTAGTGTTCTGTGAATTTTTGGTTGCTTTGCTGGGATTCAACCGTTAATTGTGATGGTTCAGTTTGTTCTTGGTGTTCTGATCCGACGAGTTTTGGCGATGCTGTGCAGTTTGCGAGTTGTTTGTTGTTTAGACGTTGCGGGTTTGCGTTTGTGTTCGGGTTGGAGGAGATCCGGATTGGATTGGTGTCAAGGACGGATTGGATTTCGGGTTGCTGGAGGTCACAACGATGTTCATAGATGTTTGTTTAGTTCTAGCAGATTTTTGTAATTAAGATTTTTTTTAAGTACGAATGCAATCATTGTAAATTGTAAGTAATAGTCATGCAAGATATTTTTTTACCATTATTGTTTCTTTTGGTTATTTTGATTTTGAAATTTTAGTTTGTACTTCTTAATTGTAAATAATTTTATTCGTCAATAAAGTTTAAGGTATTCACTACAGTCATTCTTCTCCTATAATAGTTGGCTGATATTGATAATTATTGTAATAAAAATTATTTTAATTAAAACATTGCAATTTAATTACGATTTTAATGTTTTTTTCTCTTCAAGAATAGCTACGAATTTTTTGACGGGCAGGTTTTTGAGGGTTTTTTGCCCTCCCTACTAGCGAGGGATTTTATGAGGGACAGGTTTGTGAGGGTTTTTTTCCCTCCCAATTAGCGAGGGAATTAGTGAGGGATTGTTTGCGAAGGATTATTCCCTGGCTAGTAGTGAAGGAATTAGTGAGGGATTATTTTGTGAGGGATTTTTCCCTCACAATTAACGGGGGAATTTGTGACGGATTATATTGTAAGGGATATGGACCCCTCACAATTGTGACGAAAATCCCTCGCAAATTCCATTACAAAAAAATTCCTCACAAAATCCCTCACTAACCCGTTTGTTAGGAGCATTTTTCTGACGTCCAAAATCCGTCGCAAAATCCCTCACAAACAGATTTAGCGAGGGATTTCTTGTAAAATCCCTCACAAAGTCCCTCGTTAAATCCAGTTTTTCTAGTAGTGAACAGATGTGGTATTATGTTAACCCTGTAAACCCGAAGAGAATATAGTTGGTCTTTGCAGATGCAGATTCTTTATTTGATCAACATAAAGCACAGACGGACATCTACTACGACTTTAGACATGATATTGCTATATCATCGGGACTACAAAAACAAGAAGGCAAGAAAGATGTTCCAACAACAAATTATAAAGATAATGCTGCCAACATTGCCCAATTAAGGTTGTGATGTATCAAAAGTTATAAGACATAGCACACGTCACCAGAAGTTGACAAGAATGATTGGAATGCAATGACATCAAGAAATCAAGAGAGGCCAAAATGAGGAGGAGTAGAATACGCACTGCACTCTTTTTCCCTTCATCAAGTTTTTATCCCACTGGTTTTTTTGGTAAGGTTTTTAATGAGGCAGTATTTCCAAAAGGCATATTCTACCCACAGTACAATAGTATTTAAGGAGGAGTATTATAAAACGTGATATTTTACTGGGTGAATGCTGTTATTACACCTACCCCCAGCTTATATATTGTACAACAACGAATATGAACTGACGAACTCTCTCTTAGCTCAGCTTCTCCCTGCTTCTCCTCCTTCTATGTGTCTTCTTCTTCTTCAATCTTTCTTCATTAACAAATATTTACAACACACTGCACATTATTTGAAAAAAAGAAAAGATATTATCAATGACCTTTTGGGCATATATATGAATACTCTTTTGTCACGTGCTGTGTCTCACTCATCTTGAGAAGATGGGGACAATATCTCGAAACGGGAAACTCTATCAGACGACTTAGTCTACGTCATCAGAGAAGCTACGATGCAGCGGATGCAAATCCCCCCCCCCCCCCCCCCCCAAAATGACAAACAAACAAACAAAGTCTTTGGAACTGGCATCCCAGCTGGCACAGATTTTTGCATGCCATCCCCCCACGTGTAAACATCAAAGCACCAAAAGCCCATCTATCTGTCATCATCGCGACCCCCCGTCCACAACATCACCATCTCAATATATCCTCCCTGTTCTCTATATGCACTGTATTACGTATATCCATAGTTCCCGTTCTATTTAACGTCTACTAACTTTAATCCATAACCTAAAAAACTATTTATGATCAAAACTGGATATGGACAGCTTGTCAATTAATATTCACTCCTAAAATTAACCTTTAATTTACTAACCCAAATTATATATATATATATGTACAGATTCTATCATTTCATATTACTTCGATAACTCAATTTATATCTGTCTTTTTTTTTTTAATGCTAACGAGATCTTTACTGAATCAAAGTTATGATACAGCATATATACAAGTGAAAGAGTTCGTTTGGAAAGGAGAAAGAGACAAAACATGTGGATAGCCCGCTTGAGGTTGGGCTACTAATCATGTAGTGGTATTTGGAATAATCGATGTCGTGGTTTGACGTCTACGTGGGAGCTAGCTGATATCCCGAAAAGCCCACCTAAGCAGATAATTAATTTAGAGCGACTCTTGTTGGAAGAATGCGTAGCATGCATTTTCCTGGCAGAATTTGCATGCAAAGGAGGACGTGTAAGCATGAAGCAGTGCATCAAAACCATGCACAGACACATAGACACACACCATCATTAAGCACAACTGTAAGCTTTTCATCTTCCACGTTCTCTACATGCACAACCCAAACTCCACTATTATATATACGTAATTATGTAAACCCCCACCATCGCCACCCACCACATAGCATCTTTTATACCCTTTTTGAAAACAGCAGCTTGTACGTGCAACAATGGCATCCTTCTCCAAAACAGCAGCCCTCTTTGCCCTCCTGATGGTGCTCGTTGCCAGCGTCTCCGCCTTCCGGACCACGATCACCACCGTGGAAATTGACGAGCCCAATCACCAGACAAGGACGGAGAAGTGTAGGAGGCAGGTTCGCTGGGAAGATTTCAGGCAGTGCGAGCAGTTCCTGTCACAAGCTGGAGGAGGAAGGTCCGTCCTGGCAATGCGGGGCGTGGAGGAGAACCCCAGGGGGGAGGAGTACCAGCAGATTCAGCGATTCTGCTGCCAACCGTTCAGGCAGCTGGATGAGGACTGCCAGTGTGAAGCTTTCGAGGCTATCTTCAGGGAGCAGCAGCAGAGGCAGAGGGGATCCCGTGGCTTTGAGCAGGTAGCCAGGCAACTTCAATCCCAGTGCGGGTTGCAACAATGCCAATTCCGACCACTTTTCTAAAGCTCTTGTATACGGCCCCTTTAATAAAACTATGAACTAGTCATCAGTACTCAACACTGGCAAGTAAGTAGAGTTATGGTACTGAGGCAGATGTTTTGCTAGTTTTTCGTTTGCGTTTTTTTTTTTTTTTGGCTGTGTAAAATAGAACGAAAGCACATGAGGAGGTGTGCTGATCAGCTCTGTCTTTCATGCATGTATGTATCAATAAAACCCAAGTCGCTATCCCGACTCCTGAGTTTCAATTACTCAGCTTGTGGTAATAATTATTGATTCTGTTAGAGATATATATCATATTGCCAATCATAAGTCGAATCAATTACAATCAATTACAGAGGAATTAGAGGAATTTAACTTGTACATAATTTAATTACTGAGTTTCAATCATAAGTCGAATCAATTACAATCAATTACAGAGGAATTAGAGGAATTTAACTTGTACATAATTTAGAGAATTTGATATCCGTGTAATTATGCCATTGATTAGCTTCCTTATTTATATCATATAGTTAGGTCATCACCTAAAATGTTTGTACATGTTTTTGAAATTCACATATACATGTTTCTCTCTTTAAAAAAAAAAAAAAAAAAAGAGTTCTTTCGAAAGAGGGAGCGGAGGCATTTCGTCACCCTCGAGTTTTAAGTCGGAACACAGTATTTCTGGGTTTCCAACTACATATATACATACGAATATCCTGAAGAGTTTCAAGGCAGTGTCTAGGCCCGTTAATATTCGGGTTGAATTTTAAGTCGAAACAAGCATCAAGGCAGTGGGTTTCCATGTAGATTATAATCAAGGCCCGTTATATATTCAGGTTGTAGGTTCTAGAGTGCGCCACCAGTACTCCAATGGTGTTACGGTGTTTTACAGATTTTATGCAACAGGTAAACATTTTTTTATACTAATTGAAGCTTTTATTAATTACCAATAAAGAAAACAACACGGGATGTTAGTTACCAAGGGGATTAATGTACATGTACACACCAGAATTTACACGAGGGAGCAAACAGAGATAGCACAACAAGCAAAGCCAGCTAAAAGGCCCAGAATACTTCCATTTGACGCCCTTCCATGATTTAATAACGCACGAGTCCAATCATCAATTTACTGCAGTAGGGATTAGGGAAATTGAGGTTGCAAGGATTTAATCCACCGGGTGGCCCTAACCAATGAGATGGTTGAAAATGAGGTACTACCAGAGTAAACTTATCACCATAATGATTCTCTTTTTGGGTAAGAATTAGTATAACAAATTAAACAAAACAAAACAAAACAAAAAAGTCATTACGGTAATGATTCCAACATTTACAATACTAAAATCCGGGCTACAGTATGGCCCTACCGGCAGTGGCGGCACCCAGGGAGCCATGGCCACCCCTAGACACCATTTAAGTACTATTTTAATAATAGAAATTACATTTTAAAATAGAAATTACATGAAGTGTGACTTAGTGTAGTGGAAAAAAACTTGTTCTCCATCTGAACAACCAAGGTTTGAACCAAGCTCTCCCCTTTTTCTTTATTTTGGCCCCGCCATTGCCTACCGGAAGCAAATACATGGGGAAGCTATTTAAAATGTGGGCTGCTATGTATAACAATCCAGAAAGTAGAGCTACAAATGAGTCGAATTGTACGCTGATGCGCTTCATTCTTGGAAGGGTGTTCTCTGGAAATATTTATAGCCTTTATATTATACTATTTTTCCCCTGCAATTTTAGTTTCCTTTTTCTATCCTAAGCCATTTCCTTAATGGCTCCTTTTGTACTCTGTACTCTTTCTAATCTGTAATATACTTCGATTAGCATCTAAAAAAAATGAGTCGAATTGTACGCAGAGAGCTCGAGGTTTAGCTTAATAATTAACTCCTTTGATTCGGATTCGTTATCTTAATCAGTGAAGCTTAAACTTGTCTATAAGAAGTAGTTGGCATTTCGTGAGTTGAAACTTGGTGAAGCTCGACTCATTTGGTTTTGCAAACTTGACTTGCTTATGTTTTTCATTAGGAAACAATTGTGAGGGCACTGATCAGCTTGCTCAGGCTGGTTAAATTTTTTTTATATTGATTTAATCATCATCTTTCACGAATAGTTTTTTTGTTTTTTTGATATAAACAAGATTTTATTAAGCAAAAGAGTTAAGACAACCAATACAAGAGAGCCATTGAAGAGATGGCTACCATTTACAGCAGAAAACCAACATAGCAACAATCCAAGATACAGAGAAACGATGGGAATACAAATAACAGTCCTACACGAAAGATAACTTACAGATAGGGCCATGCCATGATTTAATACAATCCGGGTGTATTAGCACCCTGATAAAGAGAACGGAAAAGGGGTTGTCTAGCTTTCATCCAAGACAGTCCCCTAGGCAGAATAATATCGAAAACCCTCCCCCAATCCACATCACTCCGCTAAAAAATCAGCCTATTTCGACCCAGCCATAAACTCGAAAGTATAGCATAGTAGAATGTCATCCAAGAGGCTCTACAAATTGGGAGGAAAACTAGGCCATACCACTTGGAAGAATAGCTCCTCCACACTGCAAGGTGCACACCAAGAAACACACCACCACCTACACAGTTTAGACCAAAACAGCCAGAATTGCGACAGTAGATAAACAAATGATCCCTTAACTCGACTTCCTCCCTACAGAATGGACAAAAAGCTTCACTGGGAAGGATAATGCGTCGATAGGCTAGGGCAGCTCGAGTAGTTATCCCGTGATGAAAGACCGGACATTCGACCTTCGGAGGTGCACATCCCAGCCAAACTGCTGGTTTCAGAGAATTAGAGATTGAGCCATCGAAAACTGCTAGATACCCAATTTGGTACCATGTCACGCTCTCAACCCCAACCCCAACCCTTCCTGAACCCCTACCAACCCATGTCAACGGGCCTACCCTCCGGTCACCCTCCCCGTCATCACCAACCTTTTAACGACAACCCCCCTCAACCTCACCTCCCTCACCCTAAACACGCATCCTATCAGCAGCACACCACATATCAACACCATCCCGTACCCACCCAGACACAAACTCCTCACCTCAATGTTGTTGTCCCCAGGGAAAGTCGCGATAAAGTGACTGTACCTCAGTTGACTACCAAACCAGCCTATTTCTCTAAATGGGGACGTAAGGTCATTCAAAACGCCATAGAGAATAATCAGGCGATTAGCTTGTATTTAGAGAACTTTCCTCTTCGCTGAGCTCCTACTGACGTCCACCTCGTGATGTCTAGGTTCGGCGAAGTAATGGATGTTTTCATCCCACAAAGGTTGAACCGAAAGGGGCTTCGTTTCGCCTTCGTCAGATTTCGAAATAACATTGACATCCAAAGACTAGTTCAGAGCATCAATTCGGTCGAGGTAGATGGTGCAACTCTCGTTGCTTCCATCGCCAGGGGGAGACGTAATTATGGTAGTGATCCTAATGGTGTTGGCGGCACTTTCAAGCGCAACCACTCTCTCACCTCGAGCGTCGTTGATGGTCGAACATATGTTGAAACTGTTGCGGCTCCGCGCCCATCGCGAATGAGCGAACCTGAGGACCCTCGATCGTATTCGGTCCCAACCAATCAGTCTTATATCCCAAAAGACGAGTCTTTAGCATGGTTACACAACTGCCTTTTTTGTGTCCTTAAGGCCCCTATGCCGTTAAGTAAGATTAGGAAGGCTTTCTCTGCAGATCGGCAGTGCTGTTTTGACCTTATACCAGTAGGTGGTGTGTCGTTCTTATTAAAGTTTCAGAAGACTGATGAGATGCTTGAGTTTGTCAAGACCAAGCAAGAGGACATGTCTCACCTCTTCAAAGTGTTTAGGCCTTGGAAGGAAGGGGATGCACTCACCAATAGACTGTGCTGGGTCGTGATCAGAGGAGTCCCTCCACATGTCTGGAATGAGGATTTCTTCCTGTTCCTTTCGACCAAGTTTGGTGAGTTCGTGGATTGGAGTTCTTCAACCAGTGGAAGGTGCAGGCTTGACGTGGCAGAAATCTTGATCCTTACTACCTCCATGAGCTCCATTAATTGCGTCGTGAAGGCAAATATTGGAGGGAAGGTTTTTGAGGTTGCAGTTATGGACAACTCGATCCATTAGTCTGGAAGAAGTCTTTTGCTCAGGTCACCGGTACGAACTCCACTGGCTGACTCCGACCATGGTGGCGCGTGTTCTGGACAGGCGCACGGGTGTGATAAACCACGAACCCCCATCCTCAGCCTTTCAGCCTCATCAGCCGATGCGGCATCCAAGGACCCCTTCGGGCTTCGACCCATCATTGACCACGCCTACAACCCCAGTGAGCCAAACAAGATGTCTTTGCAGTCATCTTCACAGGTTTCCAAATCTATTCCCTCTGAGTTGTCAGGAGATATGCTTTCTACTGCCCTTTCTATATCCCCGTGCGTTTTGTCAGTGCATGCGCTTGAGCACACATTACCACAAATCCCACCCAAAGCACTAGTTGAGGACCACGGTCGCACACCACCAACCAGTGCCCATTCACTGGGCCACGCCTCTCCTCAGCCCCAAGAAACTTTAGTAACTCTTGAGCCCAATTTTTCAAGCCCTATGACTAGAGCCTTAGTACCATACCTAGAGACCCCATCTTACTATAGCCCTGCTTTCAATAGCCCGTCTCCTTATAAGCAACACTTCTCTGACAATTATGCTTCATCCAGCACATCTTCACACCCTGCGTCCGTGTCCTCATGGGGGAACTCGTGGCCTATTTGTCTTAGTGACAGCAATGACCTTTTTTTACAAAGAATTATTGACATGAAGGTTGAGGCTATCTTGCAAAACATGGACCCCAAGAAGAAGAAACGGGTGAAATTTTTATCCTCGAAAGGTAGTGTTATCTCAAAACCTGAGAGCTTCCAAGGGGTGTCAGAGTCTGAGTTTCGCAGAAATAATGAGAGAGTTCTATCTCAGGAGCAGTCGACCCCAGTTATCCCAGTATCCTTCTCCTCCCTTGAAGTCGCTGAAACCAACCGATTAGGCGAGGTGATAGGCTGGGACAGAGTTGATGTAGAACATGAGACAGACACTCTCATAGAAGGTTTGGTGGAAAATGAGGCTTTCGATTGGGTGGAAGCCCGGACGGCTGCCTAATCTTAGTCTCTGCTTTCGCCTAGAAGTGTTTTACTTCTTCTATATGTTTAGTTTTGTTGCCTTGAATATCAAAGGTTGTTGTTCCTCATCAAAACAGAATCAGGTGCGCACTTTGGTGAATCGTCAAAAGGCTAATTTTCTTTTCCTGAATGAGACTAAGTGTTCAGGTATCAACCAACATTTTTGTCATAAGCTATAGGGTCCTGGGAACATAGACTTCATATCAGTTGACGCGCGAGGGTTGGCCGGCGGTTTGGTTATGATTTGGAATGCCGATGTCTTCAGTATGTCACGGTTTTTGGCTGCAGACCATTGGATTATTATGGAGGGGACCTTTATACAAGTGAATTATAAGGTGACTATATCCGGGGTCTATGGGGATTCTAGTGTTGAAGGTAGAGTGAAGATGTTTGAAGACTTGACGATGATTAAGCAAACTTTTTTTGCTCCTTGGTTGATGTTAGGGGACTTTAATGAGGTTCTCCTTACCTCAGACAGGAAGAGTGGGCGCATTAGTCTTCGGGGAGCATCGGCTTTTCGTAGCTTTATTAACAGTCTGGGCCTAATGGAAATTTCCCTCCCAGACAAGAGGTTCACCTGGGGGAATTTGAAAGCTGCAAGCCGGATTGACCGGGTTCTTCTTGAAAGTGAATGGACGATTATGTTCCCTCGCCTAAAACTTCAGTCGGGCAGTAAGTATGGATCAGATCACATTCCTTTGCTGTTGATAGACGATGTACCCGATCAAGGCCGGTGTCCCTTTCGTTTCATAAATGCATGGTGGGATTACCCAGGTTTCGAGAAGGTCTTGGCTAGTATGTGGAGGGAGGCAAACTCTCAGTTTCCTGGACGTTTTAAATTGCTAAAGAAGTTAAGTTTGTTGAGGAAGCTTCTGTCGCAATGGAACAAGGTTACGTTTGGGAACTTAAACTCAAATATTGAGGAAATTCAGAAAGAGGTTGACAGTTTAGATAAGGAAGTTGACGAGAGAGAGTTAACTACCAATGAGTTAGAAAAGGCCCACAGGTTGAAAACTGAGTTGCTCCACAAATCCAGACAATTGGAGTCCTTATGGAGGCAGAAGTCCAGGTTTAAATGGTGCCGTCTGGGCGATAAAAATACTAGATTTTTTCACATAGAGGCTGCCAACAGGGAAAGAAAAAATCGGGTGGGTGCCATCGAGGTGAATGGAAGGAAGATCAATGATCCAGTCACAATAAGAGCGGCAGCAAGGGAGTTTTTCGCAGAGTTGTACTCAGCTCAGCCCTCTCTTCGGCCGCATTTAGGTTCCATAAATTTTAGAAAGTTTCCAGGGGAGGTGGCAGCTAATTTGGAACGTATGATCACTTTGGACGAGGTGCAGCTAGCTGTTTGGGATTGCGATAGCTCCAAAGTTCCTGGGCCTGACGGATTTAACTTTTTCTTTTATAAGAAATGCTGGGATTTGGTTAAAGCAGATATTTTCGATATGGTTGTGCATTTCTTCGAGACCGCCTCTATGCCCAAAGGAGTCAACACCGCTTATATCACCTTACTGCCTAAGAAATTGGCAGCGGTATCCCTGGATGAGTACAGACCCATCACTTTGGTATCCGGTTTGTATAAAATTATCTCAAAAATCCTAGCATAGAGGCTGAAGATAGTATTACCCTCTTTAGTCGGTCCTCAACAAACTGGCTTTATCGAGGGTAGATGCATTATGGATAGTGTTCTTTTTGCTAGTGAAGTGGTGCACAGTTTAAGGAAGAGCAAGGAAGAGGCCATCGTTTGGAAGTTAGATTTCAAGAAGGCGTACGACTCTGTGGACTGGGGCTATTTGTTACAAATATTGGAGGCTATGGGCTTCGGGAAAAGGTGGTGTGAATGGATTATGGAATGTTTGTCATCATCTAGGCTGGCGGTCTTAGTTAATGGATCCCCATCTGAAGAATTCTCTATGGGGTGTGGTCTTAAGCAGGGAGACTCTTTATCACCATTTCTTTTTGTCCTCGCGGCAGAAGGGCTACCGCCGATTCTAGCCAAGGTGGCTGATGCAGGTGAAATAGAGGGCGTTAGGGTGCTTGACACATCACTCTTGGTCCTCCAATATGCGGACGATACCATTTTGTTCTCCCAAGCAAGAGTGGACGCGCTGTTGAGCCTGAAAAGGTGCCTCCGTATTTTCGAGATCCTCTCAGGCTTGTGTATCAGCTTTTATAAAAGCAGTGTGGCGGGCATAGGTTTTCAGAAAAAACAAGTGGAAGATTTGGCAGGTCGACTCCATAGTCGACTCGAAAACTTCCCTTTCGGGTATCTCGGCTTCCCCCTTGGTGGAAACATGAAAAGAATTGCAGCTTGGAACCCGGTGTTAGAGAAGTTCAAAAGCAGACTAAAAGCTTGGAAGGGGAAGTTTTTATCACTGGGAGGTAGGGTAACTCTTATACGTTCAGTCTTGAGTGGTTTACCTCTATATTACATGGCCTTGTTCAAGTTACCAGTGGCTGTTGCAAAGAAGATCACGTCTATCCTGAGAAATTTTCTTTGGAACGGAACTGAAGTGAAAAAGAAACCTTGTTTAGTCGCATGGAAAAACATTGTTGTTTCTAAGGAGCTAGGGGGTATGGGGATCATTGATGTGAACGTCATGAATCAATCACTTCTGTTCAAATGGCTCTGGAATTTCTGCCAGCCAGAGAGGAGGTTATGGAAAGATATTATTAAAAGCAAATACTTGGTGCAATCTTATGCCCTTAACCTTTTCTTTTCCATGCAGAAGTGCTCGTCATGGTGGAGAGACATTATTTTGTCAGGATCAGACAATAGCCAAACTGCCATTCCCTTATGGGCTGGATCGCATATCAAGTTGGGTTCGGGGAAGGATGTGTTGTTCTGGGCAGACGATTGGACCGGTCAAGGGGTTTTAAGAATGTTGTTCCCACGCTTATTCTTGATATCAACTTGTAAAGAGGTGTCAGTTTTTTAGGGTATGAAGTCATATCATGCAGGGCAATGGTGGTCCTCCTGTTGGAGAAGACGGCTACGGGACTGGGAGCTCCTTCAAATGCAGGAAATGAAAGGGATCATCGACAATGCACCACTGCTGGCCTCTGACGACGATCGTAGGATTTGGAGTGTTGGAGGTAACGGCTCATACTCTGTCAAATCTGGTAGAACTTTCATATACTCACAGATGGATTTGGTTCGGTCCACCCCTTTCGTGTGGTTCTCTCTTTCACCGTTTAAAGTAGAATGTTGGCTATGGTTTGCTGTTAACTGAGCCATACTAACAAAAGATGTGCTACGTGAAAGAGGCATTTTGTCACTGGCAGACTTTATGTGTTGTTTATGTCGTCGCCAACTCGAGTCCAAGGATCATCTGTTACTATCTTGCCCTATCTCCTGGTTAGTATGGTCCAAATTATGCTCTTGGTGGCACGTTCAATGGTGCATCCCTGACAAGTTAGAAGATTTCTTGCCTCAGTGGACCTTCTTATCTCCATCTCGGGGTAGTCGTGCATGGTGGTATATCATAGGCCTAGCATCTCTTTGGACGATTTGGTTAGAAAGGAATCAGCGGATCTTTCGCGGTTCGTCAGCACCTACAGACCGTATGGTTGACATGGTGATTGTTCGAGCTGTTACATGGATCAAAGCGGTCAAAGCAGGCTTTCCTTTTTCCACTTTAATGGTCATCTCCAATGCAGAGACTCTGAAAAATTGGAGTGGTCCCTCAAGAGGTTTTAACCTACTGTTACCACCATAATCACCTTTACTGGGCTTTGTTGTTAGTATTTGTGACTTAGTGGCTACGATCAGCGGCTATAGGTGGTTTTTTGTTTTTTCTGCGATATAATTTTTGTACTCTCTTGTTTATTCAATAAATCATCTCGTCAGTACCAAAAAAAAAACTGCTAGATACCCACTCTTAACAGAATAAAGACCATCGTTGCTACACTTCCATCTCCAACAATCCTCCTTATCCAAATGCAGTAGAACCTGAGACAGCACTCCACGAAGGTCCTCTAATTGCAGACACTGATGGAATCAAAGGGAGTAAACAATCTAATTGCGCAGCGGAATGTATGTAGATTGATTCCATAACATCAATTGAACATATATTACAGAGGGTATTCAGTACTTACCCGAATACTGAAGATCGTAGCAAATTAGAAAAGAGATCTTCTAATCACTCGTCACTTGGTTGTCACAAACCACAGTGATCCTCTCTTGAGTATCACCTCCACAAGTAATCCACACAAGGCAAGAGTCAAGAACTCTTTACAAGAGATCTACAATTGCCAAAACCCTAGAGAGCTAGTTAGGAATTTTGGCTCTAAGAGGAGAAGGAGGCTAGAGAACAATTCTCTGCGTTGGGTGTTATATGTCTATATCAATATCATAAGATATCTATTTATAGGCACTAGTCTATTAGGTCATAGGAAACCCTAATGGACCAGTTAAATAACTAATTGGACCAAAGCCCAAATAATTATTTAACACATACATGGACTATTATATAAAAGTCCATATATTATTATTATTTTGATTTAATATTGGATCAAAATCCAACTGATACTCCCAAGAATATAACGGTCTTCTCCAAGAAGGAGACCAAGTCCAAGAAGAGTTCTCCCAAAGAAACATATCACCAACCGAACAATCAGGATCAAGAGAGATGGTAAATAACCGTGGGAAGACATCTTTTAAACCCCACAATCCAACCAGCAATCTAACCAAAACTTACACTTCAATCCATTCCCCACCTCCATATACACGTTTTTACTAAAATCCATACTACCCGCACCCTCGTCAGCCCCTGACTGCAGAATATTTTTCCAAGTGTTAGAACATCTCTCCATATTGAAACAAGGCCACGATCCCATCGAGGACATAAAATAACGATCCTGAATGATTCTTGACCAGGCAGAATCAACATTAATAAATTTCTACAACCATTTAACCAATAAGCACCTGTTCTTCACGATAATCGCTTCAATACCAAGGCCCCCACAACTTGTAGGCTTTGTAATTTTTTCCCAAGCCACCATGCACAATTTTCTCCTATCTCCCTCTCCTTGAAGTTTCGTTGCATTTGGACAATCTTCTTTGCGACTCCAGCCGGGATCTTGTACAGAGACAAATAGTAAATCCAGAGATTGGAAATAACAGCGCGGATTAGGGTCACCCTTCCTCCTATGGACAGGAACTTACCCCTCCAATTTACCAGGCCAGCCTGGATTTAATTCTTGACAAAACGGGCTCCCATGACGCTGACTTCCTCATATTCATTCCTAAAGGCAGACTCAAATATTTCAGAGGCAAGGATTCAGCACGACTCATCAACAATTCTGCCACAAAATCAGTTCCGGATTGCGGTATATTAACCCCAACAATGAAGCTTTTATGGAAATTGATGTTCAAACCAGAGATCGCTTCAAAGCACCTGAGACATCTCTTCAAACTCAACAGAGAATCCAAATCATCTGGGGCAAAAAGGACAGTGTCATCCGCAAATTGCATAATGGAGAAGGAAGATTGTTTAACTGCTAATTCCTTCACAAGGCCTTTACTAACAGCTTGCTGAACAATTGCCAATAGCCCTTCAATCGTGATGTTAAACAGGAAAGGAGATAGGATCTCCCTGTTTTAATCCCTTATGCATCATAAATTCTTCAGAAGGACTACCATTAACTAAAACTGCTAGCTTCGCATGATAGATACAACCCCGAATACAGGAGCACCAAAGATCTCCAAATCCCATAGCTTTCATCATCTCGAGAAGAAACTCTCAAGAAATCGAATCGTAGGCCGGCTTTCTTGAAGTCAATCTTCCAAAGAAAATCTTTCGAACCCAACTTCTTAACATGGTGAATGATTTCGGCTGCCGTGAATAGACAATCCAGGATGTACCTTCCCTCAACGAAAGCGAACTGAGTGTCACTGAAGATGTCTGACATAACTATCTTTAGCCTGTTGGCCAACAACTTAGCCAGCACTTTATAAACACCATGGATGAGGCTTATCGTCCGAAACTCCTGAAGTTGCACTGGATCCGCTTTCTTAGGAATCAAGGTTAGGAACGCCTGTTTATCCCCTTAGGAAGTCGGTCGGTTCTATAGAAATTATTAAACATCTGTTCCAAATCACCACTAATTAAAGGCCAAGCCCTCTTATAAAAAGCAATAGTTTAAGGTTAGAAGTTAAAATTTATGAAATAATAAGTTTTATTCCAATTTTGAATTTGAAAAATAACTTATTTTCAATTTGTTAGTGAAATGTTATAATTATAAACTTATAGTTTTCAAAGAAACAAAAGATTCTATCATTATTTCATTAGAAAAAATTCTAATTTTTTGAATTAGATACTCCTAACTTTATGCAAATAACAATTAAGTTATTGACTTTTTCATACAAATATAATTTGTATTTTAGACTCATTTATAAGGACTAACATCAAGTTTGAGCCGGATCTGTATATATAAAAAAATTCATAGGCGTAATTTAAACTTAGTATTTAAGATTGAAACAACACCAAGCCGAGCTTAAACTTTGCTAAATCTGCACGAGCGCCGACTGAAGTATCAAAAGCTTGGCTTGGGTTATTTATAGCCTTAAGCAAGAACTACAAACTTATAACCTATACGTATTTTAGTAGCCCTTAGGAGTCTTTTGTTTTCTTCTACATATTTCAAACTCTTGTTGATACTTAATTAAAACCCTAATCCCTCTTTATTCTCCAATCATTCTTATTGGACCGACTTCTTAATTTATGCGAATTCTCAATCCACCATAATAGATAAAGCAAATATATTTGCAACCGTAATATAAGAATAAGAAAAAAGCTAAATACATTTGAAATTTTGAATAGGAGTTTCTGAAAAATAGGACTATGTTTTTTTTTTAACTTTATATTATGTTGAAAGTCATTCCATGTGTTAGATTTTGATTGGATTTTAACATGACTTTCATTTTCGGGGGTCGTACTGCAATGAAAAAAAAAAAAAAGGCTTTAGCCCGTGTATAGTGTGGAGAGAGATGTGAAATAGGGAAGACAAGGAGGGAATGATATAGAATGTGGGTGGATATAGGCAAGGAGAATCCAGATGATAGTTTCTACGAAATTAATTAAGACCATGAGAAATTGTAATAGAAGAAACTAAACTAATTAATATGCTGCACAATTGAATGTGCAATGCATCTTCATGTGAAAAAAAAGTAGATTATTCGATGGGAAGCTAACTTTAGTCCACAATCCACGGGACTACAACCAATTAAGACAGAACAGAGACAAGTTCTCAACATGATGACTTCAATTTGTTCGCATCACAATTGATGACTTCAATTTTACCCATTAATTACTAACCCAAATTATATACATCATTAATTGTTTTTATTATCTTTTCTATTGGAATACACTCCGGTTTCCTTGAATTCATAATGCAGCTATGCAGATAGCATAATCCAGAAACAAATTGTACGTGTATGTTGTTATTGTTCAAAGGAAAGAGATAAGAATCCGACTTCAGGCGGTAATTGCTACGCGGAGCAGAGACGCTGCGATTAGATATCGCGAAATCCCACAGCTAAACAGAAAGCAATTCTTGTTCGAAGAATGTACCATACATTTCCTGGCAGAAAATTGCATGCAAACAAGGACGTGTAAGCATGAAGCAGGCCATGGAAACCATCCACAAGACACATATATGCATCATCGTCAAGCTGCCACACCCAAACAACTGTACAGTTTTCGTCTTCCACGTTCTCTACATGCACACCTCAAACTCCACTATATAACCCTCCACCATCTCCACCCACCACAAACACAACCTCTCCTATATTCTCCTCTTATACATATCTTCTGCTTGTGCAAAAATGGCATCCTTCTCCAAAGCAGCAGCCCTCTTTGCCCTTCTGTTGGTGTTCGTTGCCAGCGTCTCCGCCTTCCGGACAACGATCACCACCGTGGAAATTGACGAGCCCAATCACCAAACAAGGACGGAGAAGTGCAGGAGGCAGGTTCGCTGGGAAGAGTTCAGGCAGTGCGAGCAGTTCCTGTCACAAGCAGGAAGAAGGTCAGTCCTGGCAATGCGGGGCGAGGAGGAGAACCCCAGGGGAGAGGAGTACCAGCAGATTCAGCAATTCTGCTGCCAACCGTTCAGGCAGCTGGATGAGGATTGCCAGTGTGAAGCTTTCGAGGCTATCTTCAGGGAGCAGCAGCAGAGGCAGAGGGGATCCCGTGGCTTTGAGCAGGTTGCCAGGCAGCTTCAATCCCAGTGTGGGTTGCCCCAACAATGCCAATTCCGTCCACTTTTCTAAGTCATCAATGTGTCCCTTTAATAAACTATGAGTCGGTCAGTACTCCTCACTAGCAAGTAGCTTATGTTAGTGAGAGAGATGTTTTGCTGGTCTTTGTTTCTCTTTTTTTTTTTTTTTTTCCCGTCTGTCTAAACTGGAAGAAGTACATGATAAGGTGTGCTTCTCTTCGTGTTTGATGAGCGCGTGCTTTAGCTTTGTCTTTCATCCAACCCATGTATGTATGCATGTATTAATAAAACCAAACTCTTCTGAGTTTCTATTAAAGAAGGTCCTCAATTAAATCATAATACCTTCAAAATCATCCCTCATACACGAAGTTGCAAAGGCTTATGGACCTAAACTGATAAACACTTTCAGGTATTGTCAATTTGGTAATTAGGATGATCTTGGTCTCATTCAAGATATCCTCGAAAAAAAAAAAAAAAAGGATATCCTCTAATGAAGCTAGACACAGCTTCTTAGAGTTCCTTTTCTTTTCAACAATATATCTCTGTAAATTTTAATTCTGAAAAATAGCTCCGGAAAACCCTCATTGACTGCATCAGTGACTTTCAGCCCAATGACACATATGACAGAACCCATAATGGGACTGGAATTCTTAGAAAGAGACGCCTATTAAGAGCCACAAATATGATGCACTATCTCCCCTTCTCTCCAAATCCATCTCCCTCCCTCATTCTGAATACCTATAATCTCACAAAATTGTGGAGTCGGATGGTACTCAGGCGAAAGAATTTTGGTATTTCTATCACCTATTGTGAGCCGTTTAATGCGTGACCTTCCAGACCAGAGTTTTTTCCTCTCAAGGACCATTGCCAATTAAGCCAGTCTAGCAAACCTGACTTCAGCTGCTGAATTTCTGTCGTATAAGGCACTGACTAACGATTCCCGCCCTTGAAAAGTAGACTCAATAGCTTCTGTCTTATTGCCAAGCTTCCTCTTCCACTCAACAAGCTCATCTCTACAAATCCACACTTTCCTCAAGTCCAAGCATCCTTAAGTTGGACCCATCTGAGCCCGGCTTGATAACTTGTTAACAGTCTCCCTCAACTATCAATCTACACTCCAATGTGAAATACAACTAGGAGGAACAGTCTGCCTCTTGATATAGGGATGTTGAAGACTTTTGGGGAGGAAACATATTCAGTTTTAAGTTATATAACACTGACGTTGTTGGCGCGAAAGAGTTATGTTGGACCGGTAACCCTGAAACATACACATTGTTGAAACTTGTAAAAAGAATTATGCACCATATATAATAGGCATAATACCTCACTTCACCCCTTAATTTGTCACTCATTTTGATTTTGCCCCACCAGTTCATTTTGTCTTGATTTTAGTCCATAAGTTTGGCATGCACTAATTATTTTAGCCCACCCCTCAAAGTGACCGGATTGTCGGGGTTAACATGACAGACGTCAAATTTTTAGTGGCTCACTTGCCACATCATACACAAAAACCCTATTTCTTTCTTCTTTCCCATTTTACTTTGTTCTCTCTCTCTCTCCCTCTCTCTCTCATCCCGCAACCAAAGATTCTTCATCCTAATGTGTAAAGCAACAAATTTTGTTACAGTCATCAATCGATTCTAAGTGAGACTAGCTACAAAAAGGTGTAAAAATCAACTTTGCTTCTTATTCTTTACGGTGCTTTGGGTATTTGTACCTTTTTATGTGGTTGTCCACCCCTGCCATTCACAGTATTTGTTTACTTGTTTAAACCTTATATATATGTTGCTTTTTTTGTCCTTTCTATAATTTTATAATAAAATAATTTATAATAGGTTAGTAAAATTAAGTTTACAATTCAGTAACTAAAGTTATCTACATGTAGACAAAGATGGTAGGAATTATAATGTGGTCCTTCATTATTTTTTTTAGACTGAGATTTTTTTTTATTATTATTGTTGTGGGGTACTTGTTGTCTGCAATAATATCTTCTTACTCTTCATACTGTAATATATTCATTCTTTTTGTATGAGGTACTGAACAATGTATTTTTTTTTTTGATCCAACTGAACAATGTATTTAATGTAGGATGGAATACAAAGTCATAATTCACCATGGTGGGCAATTTAAGACAAGGAATCAATCTTTAGCTTACACAGATGGGCAGGTAAAGAAATATTATGTTGATGGTGTAGATTTATTTACATATGCTGACCTGGAGAAAGAGCTTAATGGCATGGGGTATTATAACTTTACTGGATTGCACTTTCGAAATCCTTTAACAAGCATGAAAGATGGCATGAGATTAATTTCAAATGATAGCGGCTTCATTGTTCTGGTTTATTGCTTATGCCAAAATGGAGTGGTCTATGTATATGTAGAGCATGGTATTGATGTTCCTATTCAAGTGGGTTTAGTGAATTATAATACAAGTGGATTAAATACCCGTCAAGAGATAGATGGGAGGGAAATGATGCATTTAATTGATGGAGCAGTTAATGAAGGTCATGGGCTGGATAAAGCTAGCGTTGTGAACACTGTTACTCAATGTCTAGAGGAAAATTCTGCAGCAGCTAGTGGAGATGGTGATACTTATGGGATTGCTGAAAATGAAGAACCTGATGTTAGAAATGAAGATGGTGAGAGAAATGATTATATTCCAATTCAAATGGAGAAAGGCATAGGATTTGATGGGTTCTTGGATGAAGAAGAGTTGACAGAAAGACAAGAGGCATTGGAAAATGATGTACGATTTAGGAGAGGTTTCAAAACATTTGTCTTGCAAGATGGTGATGAAAGTGATATTGATGATGAAGAAGTACAAGATGCAAGGAGGAATGTACGGAATTTTTTAAAGCACAAGTTACAACTCCCAACAAAGAGCCATTTTTAAACAGACAGAGTACATCAACTTGCCAACCTCTTAAACACATATATTCAGATACAGAGCGCGAACATGTACATTCAGATGCTGTTATTGGTGGGAATATGGTGCCAAATGTTGCAGGTAATGAAAATGAAGAAGTTGAGAGTATATATCACTCCTCAGACTCTGATTGTGAATACGAAGAAGATGAAGATGGTGAAGTTGTTAGATTGAAGTTGCAATACCCACAATATGATGATCGTAAGAAGAGTATTCAATGGGTTGTGCGAATGACATTTGATAACAGTGAACACTTTAAAACAGCTATTAGACATTACGCAATACAGGAAGGAGTGCCTATTTGGTTTTAAAAAAATGAACCGACCAGAGTGCTATGTAAAGTGTCAAACAGGATGTCCTTGGGAGTTATATGCTAGCAAGACGAAAAGAGAACGAGGCCTAAGCATAAAGAAGCATCCTCATCAGCATGCATGCTATAGGACCTCCAAACAGAAGATGGCAAAGTGTGACTATTTAGTGAGCAGGCTTAGGACTCACATCTTGAATAACCCTAAGATTACAATGAAGCAGATTAAGGACATTTGTTAATCTTTAGTGGTATCTGTCAGTTTACACATTTGTGAGTTTGTCAAGACAACATTATGGGCTAGTAGGTTCTCCATTTCGTCAATGAAAATGTATTTTGACTACTTAAACCGATAATTATTACATGCCCCGTAACTTTTGTGTTAGATCTTACCCGGCTTCATTACGTTTTACCCCCCTAAACTTTCGTTGAAAAATGGATCACCCCCTGTACTAAAAAAACCGGTATTTAAACCCCTAAACTTTCTAATTCTGCGGTTCACCCCCCACGGTTGACCCGATTCCGTTTCCGTCAGGAGACTTGACGGAGACTCCGGAAGGTCGACACGTGGATTCATTATCTTGTGCCACGTAAATAATTGTTTAAAAATATAAAAAATACAATTTTCTTTTTTTAAAAATTTTTCTTTTCTCTTCTTTTTTCCTTTTTTATTACTCTTCTTTTTTTTTCACCTGGATCTTTTTGCCTTTCTTTTCTTTTTTTTTTTCTTTCTTTCTTTCTTTCTTCTTCTTCTTCTTCTTCTTCTTCTTCTTCTTCTTCTTCTTCTTCTTCTTCTTCTTCACCCAGCACACAACCCTCCTCCTCTAACCATGATCTTCCCCTAACCATGACGCGAAAATTGACTTGCTATTTTCAAATTTAACAAAGTAGACACAATTTTTTTAAAATAAAGAAGAAAACGAAAAAAAATCACAGCCCACCCCGCGCCACCTTCCCCTTCCCTTGTCGCCTCCTCCTCCTCCACCCACCAAAAAATCCGGCCAAGATCTACAGAAAGTTTCACCACCACCCACGTTCATCAGACCCCAAGCTCCTTTTTTTTTTCTTTTCTTTTTTTTTTTCCTCTACTCTTCTTCTTCTCCTTCTGCTCCATCAGCCCTCACGCTCTTTCTTTTTTTCTCTTTTTTTTTTCTCTTCTTCTTCTTCTTTTCTTTCTCTTTTCTACTACTTCATCAAACCCCACACTCCTCCTCCTCCTTGGCCACCCATATCTTCCATTCCCCACTACTCCAACGACGACGAGCAGCACAATTGTAACAGCCCCGGTAATTTTTAAGTTTTTACCGTCACCGTAAAATTTATTTTTACAGTTAATTGTCATTAAAATTAATCGTGAAAAATTAATTAACGGTAATTTACGCTTCGGAATCCGAAACCGAGCCCTGACCCACGCTCGGGATTTTTCTACGGATTTTCCAGACCAAAGTTGGAATTTTTCGGGTCCAGGAATGTCGAGGAAAATTGAGATTAACCCCGAATTATCGGGCCCGGAATTAAGTCAATGGGGTACTAGCAATATTTTCTGGTTCGGACGGAACCCGCCTCACATGCTGCACAGTGAGGAGGCTGCAGCCGCCATTCACTGTGAGCATGTGAATGGCCAGTGCACCCGTGCCTCACCAGTGAATGAAAAGGACAGTGCCTGCATCCTTTTATTTTTCCTTCCTCCTGCCTCTGCGTACTCACCATCACCCTTCACTCCCCTGCAAACCCAACAAACCTCACCTGTAAACCTCTGCAACTCTGCAAACACCCTCCAAAAACCCTCTGCAAATCCAAGAAACCTTCATCACTTGCAAAAAGAAAAAAAAAACAAACACAAACAAAACACACACACCCACACACAACAAGCAAAACGTCACCGTTTTGCAACAACCCACCAACCCGTCACCTTCCTCCCATCCTCGCTACTGTTCACGGGAAGGGGTGCCGAGCCATATCTCGCTTCACCACCCCCACCGTTGACCTCCCCTCGTCGTCGCCAACTCGCTGCGACCACCGCCACCCGACCCCATCTCCTGACGCGCCGCCAGCAGCCGAGGACCCGACGGCCGCCTCGCTAGGATCCGGCGCCACTGCCTCCTTCCCTGCCGACGACAGCCTGCAGCCGCGTCCAACAGACGAGTGCCTCCAGCCGTCGCCTGCCCGAGCTCGTCGCTGCGCGCCATCCCGTGTCCTGCCTCGCCGCGCCGTCACGCCGCCTGCGAGGTGAGTTGCAGACCCGTGGGCTAAGGATCCGGGTGGGTTCGACCCGCTTCAGGGCTACTGGGTCGCGTCAATCCAGGCCGTTGACCGGGCCTTGGATGGGCTTGACCTGGGCCCAACCCTTGTTGAAGATGGGTATTGGACAGCTGGGCTTGGAGTTTGGGTCTGGGCTTGGCGTGGGCTTGCAGCTCATGCCTGGTCTGGGCTCTGCGACCGGGCCTGGTTGATCTGCTGGGCTAAATTCCATGGATTGGGCTGTTAATTGGGCCCAGTCCGATTTAAATAAATAATAAATGCTAATGATTAATTAAATCCGGAAAAAAAAATAATAAATATAATTCTGGAATAGATAGGAAAATTCTGGAAAAAGAAATTTATTGGAGAAAAATAATGGAGAGGGGTGTAATTGGGGTAAATAATATTATGGAAATAAAATAGGTATATTTTGGGAATCTTAGGAAATATAAATATGGAGCTAATGGAAAATATAGATTTGGAGAAATATATGGTATAAGGGAAAAATTAATTTAGGAAAAAAAAAGAAAAAGAAATAAAATAACTGTTAAGAGGGAAATACTTGGAGACTATATATATACATAGGGAGTTATAATAAATTTGAGGGAAAATAATTTACGGAAGAGTAATACATAGTAGGTATTGTACCGGAATAATACCCGGGAATAGGAATAAAAATAGTGTTATTTTGGACCCTGGAAATAAGTAGTGAAGACGATGATAATGGAATAACCCGGGGAAGCACCGAGTTAGCGCGTTAGTTATTTCTTTTTACGGATTATAGTAATAGTCAAGCATGAGCATACCATCTTATATGTGCATATTATTGTTTGATATAGGAGCCGATAACGAGCTGATACCTGAGGAGCCGGACTTGGAGTCAGTGGGACAGTTCCAAACCTGATATCGGCTAAGGTGAGGATGGATAACCTTGGATATGTACCTGTGATGTTGTGTGTGAATTTGTTGTTTACTTGAACTGTTTATTAGCTGTTATATGATTGCTATGGAAACTGTGATGTTACTGTTGCTATTTGTTGATGTGAACTTGCCATGATGTTGTTGAATTATGCTGCTGGTTTGTGATATTGTGAGAAATTATTGAACTGTTGATTGTGAGAATTTGGAAATAAGAAATTGTTGGCTGGTTGAGTTTGAGAATTTAATTGTGATGATTAAAGTTGAGTTATGATGATAGAGTATTGGGATTGGAAAATAATTTGAGATGATGATATAATTGTCACCTGGAAAGTAGAGGTACGACCCGATGGTTTGATAATTAATTCTGAGATGCTATGGTGGGTTACTTGATTTGGTTGACTTGATGATGACTGTGGTTGGGGTATACCAAATACCCGGTGGCTCGGATATGCCGAATATCCGCAGTGGCTCAGATATGCCAAATATCTGGTTAGTATGTTGTTGTCTGAGGTTGGGGTATACCGAATACCCAGTGGTTTGGATATACCAAATATCCGGGATTTGAGATATGGATTGGTTTGACCTAGCATCCGGAATTAATTACTAACCATATCTCTGTTTATCCTTCGTCGGTGAGCACTTCGGACTCACCCCTCGCCTGCGGGGTTTCATCCCGTAGGTTTGGTTGATCGTAGTTCAGGTACGATGTTCGTTAGCTGCTGCTTATTTCTCCACCTGACTCCGGATCCATATCCCGCTGCATCTGCATTCTAGTCTTCCGCTGCTTGTCTTTCTTTTATGATATTGCTGATGCTGATGTACTATATCAGTTGTTGATCAGTTTGGTGTGTAATGGATTGAATAATGGTCCCCGGGATCGGGTGACGAATATTGTATTTGGGAGTTGCTTGTGTTGTATTATGCATGGTATGTACTGTCTGCTACTGTAGTAAGAATAGTTCCGGCACGTGTTTACTCTGTATGGTAAATACGGGTCGGGGCGTTTCAACAATCCCCATGAACCATACATCTCGATCTCCCCCTCCACCTCCAAAAAAAATCTAATTAAAAAAAAAACTCACCCTTACCAACAAGCCACCGCCTTCCCCTGATCCTTCCTTCACTGTCTCCCCTTCCGCCTCCCTTCTTTCTCCCCACCTCCTCCCCCTTCCCCTTTGTTTTTGATATATTTTTTTTTTTTGCAAAAGAGAAGGTGAAACGAAGGGGGAGAGGGATTTGTCGTCCCCTATTACATGACATACGGGAAAGAAGGGATTAGATTGAATTGGAATTGATTGAGGAGTTAGGTTGGAGTTGATTGGATTGGTGGTGGTTGTGGTGGCGGCTGTGGCGGCGTTGATGCATGTCCTTGTGCAGGTGGTTGTGATGGTTTTGGTGGCAGGAAAAAGAAGTAAACATTAGGTTTCAAAATTGGCAAATTAGGGAAAAAATAATTTTATTTTATTTTATTTTTTTAAGGAGGAGAGATAGCAGTTGGTTGAAGATTGATATTTTCTAATTAAAATAGAAAGGAGAAGATGGGAAAGGGGACGAAGAGACAGGGTGGTGGTGGCGGAGTTCTTTTTTTCTTTTTTTTTATATTATTTTTATTTTAAAAAGAATAAATTATGAAATCAAATTTTTGTCTTTTTTAAAAATAAAAGAGTCAATTTGAAAATTTTTTTATCAAAAATTTTGTTTTTATGAAATTTTAGAAACCTAAAAAATAATTTTATATTATGTTTTCTTTTTCATAAAGTTTTTTTTGTTTTATTTAAAAATAAAATAATAGAAAAAAATTATGAAACGGATAACTAAGCCAAATTTTTTGTATGATTTCTTCTTCTTTATTTTTCCTTTCCAAGTATTTTAGTTTTTTTGTTTAAAAAATAATTTTGCCTTTTTATTTTTATAATTTTTTCTAAAAATTAAAATATAAAAAGAATCGAACGGTAAATATCTTGCCACATGTCGCTCATTCGTGCATTCCGTTAAGTCAACTAACACAAGTGTAAAAACCCTAACGGAATGAGGTAAAATGCGGAATTAGAAAGTTTAGGGGGTTAAATACCGGTTTTTTTAGTACAGGGGGTGACCCATTTTTCAACAAAAGTTCAAGGGGGTAAAACGTAATGAAGCCGATCTTACCCTTGCTCATGAGTAACTTATTCTAATAAAATATATTACTATTGGTTTTATTAATTTGGGCTTCATTACAAAATACCCCCCTGAACTTTCAGTCAAAATAAGATCACCCCCTGACAAAAATAAATCGGTATTTGACCCCCTAAACTTTTGAATTTCACAATTTAACTCATTCTGTTAGGGTTTTTTACATTTCTGTTTGTTCATTTAACGGAATACACGGATGATCGACATGTGGCAAGATCATCACCGTTTAATTCTTTTTCATTTTAACTTTACGAAAAATTATAAAAATGGGGAAAAGACAAACAATTTAATAACTATTACTATTTTTAAGCAAAACAAAAAAATAAAATATTTATATCATAAGAAAATGAAAAATAAAGGAGGAAATCCGGCAAAAAGTTTGGCTTAGTTATCCGTTTCATAAAATTTTATTTTTTATTAGTTTATTTCTAAAGAAAATAGAAAAAAAAATTTATGAGAATGAGGACAAAATAACATAAATATGAAATTATTTTTTATTTTTCTAAAATTTCATAAAACCAAAAAATTTTAGTTATTTCAAATTGACTCTTTAATTTTTTAAAAAATAAAAATATGAAAAAAAACTAATTGTATAACTTTTTATCATTTTATTCTTTAAAAAATAAATAATTACAAGAAAAGAAAAAAGAAAATTTTAACATTATTAGATTTAAAACAAGAAAAAACAAAATATTTAAATGATAGGAGGAAAAAAGTGGCATGAGAACTTTGGCCTATTTATGTGTTTGCTAATTTTTTTTTCTTATTATATTTTTTGTAAAAAAAGGAAAGGATAAAGGCTTTCAACCACTAACATCCAAATATAAATATAAATATTGCTTTTATTGTTTCCTAAAATTTCATAGAAACTGTAACAGCCCGGGTGTAACAGCCCGGGTAAAATTTGGATTTTTATCGGGACTGCAGAAATTGTTTTACCGTGATTTGCTGTTGAATTAATCTCGGGTAAATAATTCGAAGTAAATCGGTAGTCGTTTTTTTGAAACCGAGAATTTTCCCGCGCTCGGGAGTTTCTTTCTAACTAACCGAGCCTCGGTTTCCAGTTCCGAGACTTGGACGACGTTCAGGAAAATTAATCGGATTTTCCGAGTACAAGTTGTATTTTTGGACTCGGGACGGAATTTGTCGGAAAGACGGGAGTATCCCTGCGTTTACGGGATTCCGATATGAGAATCCGGACCGGCCGAATGTGGTCGCCTGAGCCACTCTTCTTTCTCCTCTTTCCTTCCTCTTCCTCTTTCCCGGCAACGTTTCTTCTCTCTCTCTCGGTTTTTCCGGCCACGTGGGCCCCACACCTCTTCCCTCTTCTTTTTCTTCTTTCCCTTCTTTCTTTTCTTTCTCCTTTCTCTTTTCTTTTTTCTTTCTTTTCTTCTCTACTTTCTTTTTCCCAGCCGCCGGCCTCCTTATTTCCCCCGTGAAATTGTTGGCCCCTCTCCCATCTCTTCCTCACTTTTTCTTCTTGTCTTCTTCCTTACCATCTCCATTATTTCCCCTCCCCCTGCCGATTCCTCTCATCTCCCTCTCTACCATCTTCGTCATCAACACCTCTCCTCCTCTCCAACTCCTTCCACCTGCCTCTCCCTTCTCTGCCGCCATCATCATCATCTAGACTCCTTCTTCCTCCTCCTTCACTGCAAAGCCGCCACCAACCACCTGTGAGCCACCGACCCGACACCACCGACCTTCCCCCACCTTCCTGTTCTCCTCCTCCTCTCCCTATGACGCGCCCCCGTCAGACCTTTCCCCTTCCTCGATCCGCAGCCACTGCAACCATGAGCGCCGCCGTGCTAGGAGATCGGGTCTCTTCTCCTCCTCCGCGCGCAGCACCGACTCCGTGACCAGCAGCCACCGCGCCGCTGTCCAGACGAAGAGAGCCGACGAAGTCGCCTCTGCCACCCTTCCTCCGATCCGTCGCCGCCGCACTCCCACGCGTCGCACCGCCGTCCACTGCCAACCGCCAGCAGCCTGTCCTCGTCTCGCAGCCGCATCTAACGAGACTTGTGCCGCCGACTCGTGGGTGAGTCCTTGGCTGCGTTTTCCATTTTTTTTTAAGTGTTAATTATCTGTTGGATTGGCTTAATCTGGGATTATGGTTGAATAATCGATTTAAAGTTGGGATTAACGGGTCTTATGGTTTGTGTATTTGGCTGTGAATCTGTGTTGTTGCTGAGATTGGATTGAAGGTTGTGTTTTGGGTATTTGGATGGTGATGAACAGTAGAAGGGAAGTGTTGCTGCCGTGAACAGTAACCGTGTACATTCTTGCTGCCGTGAACAGTGATTCCGGCGAGGATTCCGGCATCTCGGGAACTTTCCGGCGAAGCCTCGGGATTTTTCCGGCAAGCCCGGAAACGGACCTTGGGTAATTCCTTGGACTTGTTTAAACTCCTATGCGCTCGGGTTTGGGCTCGGTTTGCACACGGACTCGGAAACGGGCCGAACGTGTGGAGGCCCATCATACCGTGACATATGCATTACCAACGGACCCCGAACTCTAATAACGAAACCCGAATAACGTTAACGAACCCGGACTCTAATTGCTTAATTAAAACAAAGATTTAATTTAATTAATCAAATACTAATCCTTAATTTTATTTATATTTCGTAATTCGATTTATAATTTTATTTTGTGTTGGACCATTAGAAAGACCTATAGTAATCCGGTTTATTTAATTCATATTTGGACGGTTAATAATTAAAGGCCCAAAAATACTCAATAACTTGATTTAGTTGTCAAATGTAAACCAAAAACATATATATGATTATTTAGGAATTATAAACACATACACATAAATGACTATATATATATATATAACCTACTAAATTATGTTTAGCTAAATAAAGAAGTTACAATTTTATTTATCACACAAATATATATATGGTAAAATGGGAGTCACCTACTATATACGTATAAATATGGTCACACTAGATATACGTATAATCTAGTATCGATTATGTATAAATATACGTATATATACATGTATTTTAAAAATGTTTATGTTTTCCCCTTATCGACAAAGGGCTAGAAAGCCGGGATATCGGCTTGAACGTTTGGATTTGGTTTTAATTTAAAATTAAATATAATCAGAATATCAATAGGAAACTCGGTTTCGGTCTATAATTTGAAATTAAGTATAAATGGTATAGTGAGTAAAGAGGTTAATTTCATAATAAAGAAATTGGATAAGGCAAGCCGTATAACGATTTCTAAACCGGTATCATGCATGATTATTTTGTTGTGCATTATAAGTGATTATTGTATTCCTATATGTACATATAGGGTATCGGGATTTGACCGGATAGCACTTTCAGAGACATACCAGGTGAGGATAGATAAACTCTGATATGTGCCCGTAATGCTGTGTGTGTCCTTTTGTTGTTGTGTAATTTGTTGCTAGATTGATCTGCTAGAATAATTATGGACTGTTACCTGTTTGCTGTGAAATTTTGATGTTGTTGTTGGATTATGATGGATTTGTGTATAACATGTTGATAATAATGCTGAGCTGATAATTTCGATAAATTGTGTCATGAGATTGAGTCTGTGGAATTAATCAGAGATAATAAAAATTGGGAATTTGACGAAAGGGTAATGGGTTGAACTGGAAATTGAGATGATGTTATATTTGTCACTTGGAAAGTAGTGGTACGACTAGATGGTTAGAGACTAGTTCTGTGATGTCATGCCAGAGGGTTTGTTGGTTGGGGTATTGACCCCGGTTTTGTGATATTGGGATGTTGATCCCGGATTTGTGATATTGGGGTGTTGACCCCGGATTTGAGATATTGGGATGTTGATCCCGGATTGTGGTGGGGCCTGGCATCCAGAATTAGTTAATAACCAGGTACGACCCTAGCTTGTCCAGTGACGGGGCCCGGAAGATAAAATTGGTAATAAGAAAATAATTAAGCATTCTTTTGGTCTTGGTATAAATGTTATAGTGTTTTCCTTGTGTCGTGATTATCTGTGCTTATTGTTGTGATTGATGTGATTACTTCGAAAGTATTATGGTTGAATATATCTTTGTTTATCTTTCGTCGGTGAGCGCTTCGGACTCACCCCTCGCCTGCGGGGTTTCATCCCGTAGGTTTGGTTGATCGTAGTTCAGGTACGAGGTTCGTTGGCTGCTGCTTACTTCTCCACCTGACCCGGATCCATACCCCGCTGCATCTGCATTCTAGTCTTCCGCTGCTTACTTTACTATTGTGTTGTTGCTGTTGCTGCTGTATTATATTTGCTGTTGACTTGGTTGGAGTGTATGATTTGGATAATGGTCCCCGAGATCGGGTGACGAATATTGTATTTGTGGGTTGCATGTATTGTATTTTATTTTGTATGTACTGTCTGCTGCTGTATTAAGAACAGTTCTGGCACGTGTTTACCCTGTACGGTAAATACGGGTCGGGGCGCTTCACCGGGTAAAAATTTTGGATTTTTACCGGACTGTAAAAGTCTATTTACCGTGATTTACTGTTGAATTAATCTTGGGTAATTAATTCAAGGTAAATCGGGAGTCGTTTTTTGAAACCAAAGGTTTTCCCGTGCTCGTGATTTTCCCGTGAATTTTTCGGAACTAAGTTGGTATTTTTCGGGTTTCGGAATTTCTCGGAAAATCACACCGGAAAATAACTAAGGAGGTATCTGTTATTTTCTGGTCCGGATCGGATTCGCCCGTAATGGAGACGAACTGCATTATTGTAATTCACATGTATAATAGTGAATTTTCAGTTATAAAGAGGAAGAGGGCAGCCGGAGGTAGAGCAGGAGAAGAGAAGGGAAAAAAAAAGAGAGAAAAGGAAAAAAAAAGAGAGAAAAAGGAAAAAGAAAAAAAAGAGAAATAAGGAAAAAGAGAGAAAAACAGAAAAAAATAAGAAAAAAAAAAACAGAAAAAAAAGGCAGAGAGGAGGAAATAAAAAAAAAAGAAAGGAAAAACTGAGAAAAAAATAGAAAGAAAAGAAGTGAAAATATAGAAAAAAGAAAGAAAATTAAAAAAAATACGAGAGGAACAGTTAGCCAACCCGGAGCTCCCCTCGTTACTGTTCACTCGCCGCTGCTCCCGGCCGTGCCTCGACGCACCGCCACCACCGCCGCACTCGCCTCACCGTCGCGACCCAGAGCCACCTTCCCCGTCGCGTTCCACTGCCTGACGCCGCCTGACGCGCCGTTGAGCCGCCGAGGACCCGGCGGATCTGTGCTCCTCGCGCCTCCTGCCGGCGACGTCGCGTCAGTTTCTCGCCGCCCTCGCGCCGCTCGTGCCGCCCAGACGTCGAGGTGGTGCTCGCGTCCTTCCTCGCGCCGCCGCCGTCGTCGCCAGCCGCTCGACCCGCTAGGTAAGGCCGGGTTTTACCCATTTTTGCGTCCGGGTCGCGCCCTTCCAAGGTTGCAATCCGGATTCTTCTTTTTTTTTATTTATTTATTTATTTTACTTAATAACATATATACATATATATAAACCTATTTGCATAATTAATTTCTGAATAAAATGGTAAATATTATTTTGGAAAATTTCATGCAATATTCTGGGTTTGGTTTAGAAATATATTCTTCAATTAAGGTAATTATATTTTTTTTGTAAATTAATATTATAGTTAGATTGGAAATTATATATATGCCTTAAAATTAATTTCTGGAAATTTAGTATGTGTATTATTTTTGTCTGGAAAATTATATTATGGTATATGTATATAAACATGTATTTTGGAAAATTAAGGTTAATTATATTTTGTGTAAGAAATATTATTACTATATATATTTAGAAAAAGATAAATACTATAAATATTTTCTGGAAATTATAAATAGGTTGTTATGTTCTGGAAAAATATGATGATTATTATTTTGGAATTATACTTATTTTATGAAGTATTTTGAATAGAATTTTAATTAAAATATAGTACCGAAATTATATTCGGATATACGTATGGTTAAATATTTTCGATAAATGATAATAATAAGGGATAAGTAACCGGGATGGGTAATTACGTAGTACTGGCATCATGACATACTCTTATGTGCATTTATGTGAATATATGTGGTTTTGTTGTATAGGTTCGGATATTGGGCAGTTTCCCGAGGAGCCAACGTCGGACCGGTCATAGTTTCCGAAGTTGAGTAATTGGCCAAGGTGAGGATGGATTTCCTTCAATATGTGCCTTATTACTCGGTATTTGTGTCTTATTGGTTATTGCTATGTTGCATGTTGTATTTGCTGTGTTTTGGTTCGGGATGTCTATCCCGATGTCCTGTTTGGTATTTTTGGGATGTTTATCCCCGTGTCGATTTTTCTGTGTCTTTTGGAATAAGTGATAACGGAATTAATAATAAATTGTGACAAGGATGTCTATCCTTGGTTTTTGGATAGGGATGTCTATCCCGGTATTTTGGTTGGGGATGTCGATCCCTACGATTTGATTTTAATGACGGTAATATATTTATCACGTGGTAAGTAGAGGTACGACCGGATGGTTAGAGACTGTTTTGTGGTGGTCATGATCTGGGTTCGTGTGATAAGCATGTCTATGCTTGGGATGTCTATCCCGGTTTGTTATTTTTGGGATGTCTATCCCTGGGTTCTTTTTGATCTGGCACCAGGAACAGGTTGATAACCTGGTACGACCCTAGCTTATCCGTGACGGGGCCCAGAAAAGATAAAATTGGATAATTGGTTTTATTGAGTCTTTTGGGTCGTGTCTTTCGGTTGGGTTGTTTAGCCTATGTTTTTGGACTTGAGTAGCTTTAGTGTCCATATTGATCGTCTTTCCATTGTCGTGAGCACTTCGGACTCACCCCTCACCTGCGGGCTTTCATCCCGTAGGATGAGTTGTTTGTTGTACAGGCTTGGTGCATTCCAGACAGGCTGCGGCGTTATCCCTTGGACGGGCTTGGATCCATAGTTTGCATTTATGCATACAGTGTATATGTGAGTCTTTCTAAGTCTTCCGCTGTGCATGTTTTCACTATTATTGGGCCATTGGGCCGGGATTTATTATTTATGTTGTTTTACTATTTTGGGCCGTTGGGCCGAGTTATTGTAGTTCACACTGTATGCTTGGGCTTTGCTGGGTGGGGTTGTCACAGTTCCGGCTTGTGTTTACTGTGTACGGTAAATACAGGTCGGGGCGTCTCATTTTGGTAGCGGAGCGGGCGTTAGGTCTTGTCGGGCAGTCTTTATGTGTTTGTTGTCTTGTTTGCATAGTTCGCTCCAGTTGTTTATTATTTTATATCATTTAGTTAGTGCATTATGGATCCAGTCGAGGGACGCCAGCTGTCGCGGAACATACACGTAAGAGGTAATGATGCCATAATATGCGAAATTGCAAATATTATTAATAATACTGATATTTTAATACAAAGGGAAATAATAATATATTGATTGCGAATAGAAATATTACATTGATATTTTATAAAAAGGGGAAATAATACATGGATTTTTGATATTATATAAAAAGAAAATACATTAATGGTTCGCAACGACGTTGACACGGAAGTTGTTTGTGTCGCTGTTGACGTTGACCGTGACTCTGTCGCTCCACGAGAACCACATGCCGCCTCTGTCCTCTGGCCAGGAATCTCGAACCGGTTAGCTTGAGGGAATCGGAGTGGAATCAGACCGTGATCGTCTCGTGGTTGCCACTGTGTCTCCGTCAGAAGGACCATGTTTGGCTTGTATTGGTTCTTCAAGTCCCTCAGGGTTCGCGAGAACTCCTGAGCACGCCTTGCAACTCCTCTGCAGTTCCACACCAGTAGCCGTACCTTTGGCCAGGTTGGAGGTAGCCGAGTCATTCTGGGTATACTCTGGGCTGTCATTGAGAGCTGGTAGTAAGCGCCTTGCTCCACAGTCTGGCAAGTGGACTCCAGGTTGAACTCTTGAAGCCTATCCGAGATGAAGAACATCACGGAGTTTGCTGAGCCGTAGTAGGAAGTCCTCAGTGTCCCATGGTCCTCTAGGAAGAACACCTCTTCCATGGGAGTGACGAAGAATCTTGAGGAGTAGAGCTCGTCGACGAAGACCAGTCGAGGCATTCTGCCGAGCTCGTTCGGTAGTTCTTCAGCACGCTCGTTGACCATGCTGTATGCCAGACGATTCCTTCTGCCTAGGTTGGCACCTTCGACGAAGAAGACGAATGAGGGAGCAGGCATCTTGATTTGGACGTGTGGGGTTTTGTTTTGAACGTGGTGTTTTCTTTTGCTTTAGCGTTTTGTTGCTTTGATTGCTTTTGGTGATTTACACTTCACCGCTCCTTCTTTTATATTCTTATGGGGAGCGTGATTACCGTTTTTTTTATTATTTTCAAGATTTGCTTTTTGAATTTACCGTTGCTTTCATTTATTGCTTTGTCACTTTACGCGTTTTTCGGATTACCGTGCCAGAGTTTTTCAGTCTTTTTCCATCTCTTGATTTTCTTCGCTCTGGCTACCTTGTCTTATCTTTCTACGGTCTTGTTATCTTTTCTTGCATCTTTTATCACTTGCATTCGTAACCGTTGAGGCCAGATGGATGGGACCGTGCCTCGAGTGGAGTACATGTGCGACAAGCTTACAGCTGTTCGGACATCGTGGAGAGATGCGAGCTTTGACAGACGTTTTGGCTTATGCGGAAATTTTGAACAAGTGGGTAACGTTTCTTTCGAGGGACACAGGACGTGCTCGTGATCATCGCCTTCCGAGTTAACGGGTATCTTCTTCACGAGGTTAACCAACGTCACCGTTAGCCGTGTACGTTACGTTTCGTGGTTCGAGGATGTTCACGTTCGATACGAGCACCGTTCATGAAAACATATTTTGTTTTAATTTCTTTTTGTTTTGGATTTTGTTAAATAAGTTTTGTTTTTAATTTCTTTATATTTGATTTTATATTCTTATTATTGATTTTTGCTTTGCCTTGGAACGTTTTTAACTTTCTGTTAGCACGAGTTTACATAATTAAATAAGAGATTTTTATTTTAAAAGGAAATTTATTTTATTTATTTCATAAAGGATTACAACAGGAGAAGAGTACTCTACGGAGCTACGTGCTTCTCTAGATTTTTACAAGGTTTTTGACATTTTCCATATGCGGGAACAGCTCCATGCACGCTAGTTCTATCTGCGCCATCGCCGAGCTGATCTTCTTCAGCGAGAAGTTCAGTTGCGTCAGCTTCTGTTGCGGAGTGCTGCTCTCAGCGACCGCCTTGCCTTTTCTGTCATTAGTTTTCTTGGGAGCTCGCTTCTTCCGTCGTTTTGGGGAAACGACCATGTGCTCCTGCAGGCCGACAATGTTGGTCTTGAACCGCTTCTTTGGAGGTTCATCATCGGAGCTTGTCGGGAAAGGTTTGCCGCCGATGTAACTGTTGTTTTCGGAGTCTGAGGTTGTCCTTGATCGCAGTGGAGAGTCCATGACTGTGTGTGAGTATGCCAGTCATGAGATTTGGTATTTATAAGCGGACGAGATGTCGCTTAAGGGTATAAGCGGTATCTCGGGTTATGGTTGGATACCTGGCAGAGTGTGCCAGAATCTTATCGTGGTAGGACCCACGGATAAGACGGAATTTCGGAGACGAAATTCTTTTTAAGGTGGGTAGTCTGTAACAGCCCGGGTAAAAATTTTGGATTTTTACCGAACTGTAAAAGTCTATTTACCGTGATTTACTGTTGAATTAATCTTGGGTAATTAATTCAAGGTAAATCGGGAGTCGTTTTTCGAAACCGAAGGTTTTCCCGCGCTCGTGATTTTCCCGTGAATTTTTCGGAACTAAGTTGGTATTTTTCGGGTTTCGGAATTTCTCGGAAAATCACACCGGAAAATAACTAAGGAGGTATCTGTTATTTTCTGGTCCGGATCGGATTCGCCCGTAATGCAGACGAACTGCATTATTGTTAATCACATGTGGAATAGTAATTTTTTGTTATTTAAGGGAGAAGGCAGCCGGAAGAGGGGAAGAGCAGAAGAAAAAAAAGAGAGAGGAAAAAAAGAGAGAAAAAGGAAAAGGAGAGGAAAAAGGAAAAAAAAAAGAAAAAGAAAAAGAAAAATAAATAAATAAATAAATACAGAAAAAAAAGAGAGAAAACAGTGAGAGAGGAAGAAGAAAAAAAATAGAAAAAAAAGGAAATGGAAAAAAAAGAAACAGAAAAAAAGAAAAGAAAAGAAAAGAAAATAAGAAAAAGAAAAGAAGAAAATAGAAAAAAAACCGAGTGCACAGTAACCGCCAACTTCTCCTCCCCGTTACTGTTCATGGCGAACGGTTCCCGGCCTCCTCTCGACGCACCGCCGCCACCAACCTCTGCGTCGTGCCGTCGCGAACTCGGAACCGTCGTCGCCTTCTCTTTCTGCCGCCTGACGAGCTGCAACGCGCCGATGACCCGGAGGAGGACCCGTGGATCCTGCCTCCTTCGCTTCTGCATCCGCCGCCGACGGCTTCACGCCGGTTTTCCGCCGCTCGTGCTGCCCCGATGCTGTGGCCGAGCTCGCTTTCCCTTCCTCGAGCTCCTGTCGCGCCGCCATCGCCGAACCCGCTAGGTAAGTCGGGTTTAGCCCGTTTACGCGGCCGGGTCGCGCCTTCCTGGGTTGCGATCCGGATCTTTCTTTTTTTTATTTAATATATATATATATATATATAAATACTTATATAATTAATTTCTGTTAATTAATTTTTGGAAAAAAATATATATTTTTATATTTCGGAAAATATGGTAATTCTGTGTTATGGTTTATGGTTTTGGGATATATATATACTTTGTTAAATAATTAAGTTAAGTTTTGGGAAACTAATATTATTTGGAAAAAAATTATATATATACCATGAACTTAATTTCTGGAAATTTATATGTAAATTATTTCGTTTGGAAATTATGATTATGGTACATGTATATGATTATATATTTGTAAAATTGAAGTTAATTATATTTTGTGTTGGAAAATTAAATTGTATATGTATTTAGAAAAGATAAATACTATTTATATTTTCTGAAAATTATAAATAGGTTATTATTTTCTAGAGAAAAATTATAGTAATTATTATCTTGGAAATTATAGTTATTTTATGAAAAATATTTTGAAAGAGTTTTAATTAAAGTATGGTACCGAAGTAGTATTCGGATATACGTTCGGATAAATATTTTCGGTAAATGGAAATAATAACGGATAAGAACCGGGATGGGTAATTTCGTAGGTTGGGCATCATAGTACCGATTATGTGCATTTATGTGTATATATGGTTTTGTGGTATAGGTTTGGATATCGGGCAGTTTCCCGAGGAGCCGGCGTCGGACCGGTCATAGTTTCCGAAGTTGAGTAATCGGCCAAGGTGAGGATGGATTTCCTTCAATATGTGCCTTATTACTCGGTTATTGTGTTTGGTGTTGTTGCATTGTTGGATGCTGTGCTTTTGTTGTGTTTTGGCTCGGGATGTCTATCCCGGTGCTTGTTTGGTATTTTTGGGATGTTTATCCCCGTATCGATTTTCTGTGTCTTTTGGATTAAGTATAATGGATTAATAATGAATTGTGATGAGGATGTCGATCCTCGGTATTTTGGTTAGGGATGTCGATCCCTGAGTTTGGTTTTTGATGACGGTAATATAATTGTCACGTGGTAAGTAGAGGTACGACCGGATGGTTTGTGACTGTTTTGTGGTGCCATGATCTGGGTTACTTGTGATGGGCATGTTGATGCCGGTTTGATTGGGATGTTGATCCCTGAGTTTGATATTGGGATGTTGATCCCGGGTTCTTTTTGATCTGGCACCAGGAACAGGTTGATAACCTGGTACGACCCTAGCTTATCCGTGACGGGGCCCGGAAAGATAAAATTGGATAATTGATTTTTAATTGAGTCTTTTGGTTTGACTGTTGTTTCGGACTTGAGTAATTGTTAGTGTCCATATTGATCGTCTTTCCATTGTCGTGAGCACTTCGGACTCACCCCTCACCTGCGGGCTTTCATCCCGTAGGATGAGTTGTTTGTTGTACAGGCTTGGTGCATTCCAGACAGGCTGCGGCGTTATCCCTTGGACGGGCTTGGATCCATAGTTTGCATTTATGCATACAGTGTATATGTGAGTCTTTATAAGTCTTCCGCTGTGCATGTTTTCACTATTATTGGGCCATTGGGCCGGGATTTATTATTTATGTTGTTTTACTATTTTGGGCCGTTGGGCCGAGTTATTGTAGTTCACACTGTATGCTTGGGCTTTGTTGGGTGGGGTTGTCACAGTTCCGGCTTGTGTTTACTGTGTACGGTAAATACAGGTCGGGACGTCTCAGAAACGTCATTTTGAGTTTTAAAAAAAAAATTCGTTTAATTCTGTAAAAACAGAAAACTAATGCAAAAAACATTAAAAATTATTTTTGCAACCTCATTATTTTTGCAATCTCAATGAAGAAAATTTCAAAATTAATTTTGCAACCACCGCCACCAAACACCACCCACTGCCACCACAGCCATCATAACCACCGCCACCAAACACCATAACAATAACATCAAAACCATCCCAACCTCCCTCCTCCTTTCGTCCTCCACCCCCTCATGTGCAACCACCCAAAATCCAATCTCAAAATCTAAACTCAAATCCAAAAACCAAAACTAAAATCCAAAATCTAAAAACTAAAATCAAAACGGAGCCTTCACCCCCGCATTTGCAACCACCCGATTTTCTCCAACCACCGCCGCCTTCACCGACCAGCAGCAGCAACAGGGCGATCACCACCGCTACATCCCCTCCAAGCCCAAATTAGATGATTACGCCCCTTCCTTGGAGGACGATGATGACGAGGACTCTGATTTCTCTGACCTAGTCTCCATCAAGATCCGCCAGGACGTAACCCTCGCCGTCCATTCCTCGTCCAACGGCCTCACCGGTAATGCCAAGCCCCCCAAGAGCCTCTTCAATTCCCGCATCTCCGATGCCAATCCTTCCTCCTCCTCCGCCTCGTCTTCGTCGTCGTTTTGGCCGTCCTCCTCCTCCTCCTCGTCGGCTTCGTCATCTTCGTCATCTCCTCTCCTACAATTCTTCGTGAAGAAGATCGGCGACGTGCGGAACCTGGTCATCCTGGCGAACTGCGACGACACCGTGATGTCGCTGCACGAACCAGGATGATGACGGGGATTCAGGTGGTGGAACAGCGGCTCATCTTCAATGGAAAGCAACTGGAAGAAGAGGAAGGAAGAAAAAAAAGACGAAGAAAGGAAGAGGAAAAAAAGGAAATGTTGGGTGAGGAAGAAAAGAGAAAAAAGAAAAAAAAAGAAGGAAAGGAAAAAAGAGGAAAAAAAGAAAGAAGGAAAAAAGAGGAAAAAAAAAAAAGAAAAAAGGGAAGGAGAATACAAAAGAAGAAAAAAAGAAAAAAAAGAAGAAAAAATTAGGGGGCAAATCAACGGTCATGAACAATCCACGTGTCCACCATCCACAACTCCGTTAATTTTCTGTTAGTAAACAGAATCGGTCCAACCAAAAGGGGTAAACCAAAGAATAATAAAGTTTAGGGGGTCAAATACCGGTTTTTTTTTGTCAGGGGGTGATCACCTAAAGTTCAGGGGGGTATTTTGTAATGAAGCCTATTAATTTGATAGTACAAATGAGATGCAGATAAGACCGTGCATGGCCATGCACAGATGATATGGTGTTTGATCTTGTTGCAACTTGAATTGCAGTGGTAGAATCGACATGTTGATTTCTGGAGATTTTGAAGCCACAATATCCTAACTAGCCTTCATTAGTGCTCATGTGATTGGCCTTTTTTCATGTCAAAAGGATGTTAATCAAATGAAATAATTTTCATTTACAAATAGATCACTGGAACTCTCAAGATTGAACTGTCATACCAATGAAAGATTTAATTCAAGTAGTATTTGAGAAAAACTAGATCAATCTAGGGAATTTGAAAAATGGTACTACAATGCAATTCAATGTACCTGAAAACATGTTTTCTGTAGAAAAAAATTACACCATTCCATATCAATATTTTCTCTTTAATTATACCAAGATGCACTGATATAGTAGAATATTAATTCTGAATTTAACAATATAACTTACCTAATTATACATTAGCAACAAAAAATTACACAGAAGAGAGGCTATTAATAAAATTTTTACACATAGCCATCTAAAAGAATTATGAATTTTTGACAATTCCTTTGCATTCTTCTCCTCACTCTTTAAATTTCTTACTTCAAACTTCTGAATTGAAATCTCGCACTGCAAAGCTTCCTCTCTTTCAAAAGCACATTTAAGTGCCTTTTCCATCATCATATTTGAAGCTCTCCCATCATTTCCTTTCTAGTTCATTCTTTCACGATCATACTCGAAATAATTACAAGGTTCACTCTTGTGATTCCCACAATCATAAAACCTTCTACTAGGATTTGAAGGTGTTTTAGAGAAAATTCTAGCCTTGCCACAATACAGTAGCGAATGACACCATCGTCACCATCGTCGTACACTTGCTGAACCCACTGTGAGATCCTGATGATGAAGATATTTGGAAGTGTGATTCTACATCCCCCATACAACAAAGAAATAAAAAGGAGAATTTGTGTGATTATAGATGGTGGGCAAAATTAGGGTTTAGTGAATATAAATTTTCTTCAAAGGGATGAGGAGATTATAAATTTAGAAATCAGATTTGTTAAGTTTAAAAATTAATAAGGAAGAAAATGTCCGTGAAGGGGTTGAGAAGAGGGGAGGGGGTTGAAGAGTCAAGAGAAAATTGATTTTTTTGGTTGTATTTTGCGCGAGGAGATGGGTATTGTGGAGGGAAAACCGTCTATCTGATGTATTATACCTAAATTTATTTTTTCTTAATCTTGTTTTATTGTTATCGAGTGTTTACAAGTGCATATGTGATGTAGCAAGTGTGACACTAAAATTTTGCCATGTGGCTTGTCAACTGGATGGGCTAAAATAATTGGTACAAGACAAATTGTGGGTCAAAATCGAAACAAAATGAACCGGTGGACCAAAATCAAAATGGATGCCAAATTAAGGAGTGAAATTAAGGAGTGAAGTAAGGTATTATGCCTATATAATATAACGATCGTCTCGAATTTTTATCGGCAGCACCGTATAATAGACCCGGGCTGATTACTTCCCTGTTTTGAATTGTTTCTCTTTGAGAAGAGAGACAACTAACATAAATATTTAGTTCCCTGATCTGTTTAATCATTAGACAAGAATCACGTGCGACCAACTAATAAGCAGGCAACCAGAATCATTATTAGAAGGAAACTTATTATTCAGATAAGTAAAACTGGCTGGCATAGGATGATCCCGCAACAGCCATCCAGAACTTTAACAAACCAAACAAAGAGAACACACAAGTAGAGTTCAACTACTTATTCAAAGCCACTTAACCGTGGCTGCAACACACAAACCAACCAAAGCCCAGATCAAGGAAAAACTCGGACATCTAAAGATTTAAAAACCTCCACGGAGACGAAGGACAAGATGCAGAGTGGATTCCTTCTGGATGTTGTAGTCTGCCAGGGTCCGCCCATCCTCCAGCTGCTTACCAGCAAAAATCAATCTCTGCTGGTCTGGGGGAATACCCTCCTTGTCCTGGATTTTAGACTTCACATTATCAATGGTATCAGAACTCTCAACCTCCAAGGTAATAGTTTTACCAGTGAGAGTCTTCACGAAAATCTGCATGCCTCCACGCAGACGCAACACCAAGTGCAAGGTTGATTCTTTCTGAATGTTATAGTCAGCTAAAGTCCTACCATCTTCAAGTTGCTTCCCGGCAAAAATCAACCTCTGCTGATCTGGTGGGATCCCCTCCTTGTCCTGAATTTTTGCCTTCACATTATCAATCGTGTCAGAGCTCTCAACCTCCAATGTAATGGTTTTACCAGTAAGAGTCTTAACAAAAATCTGCATGCCACCACGGAGACGAAGCACCAGATGTAGGGTAGACTCCTTCTGGATGTTATAGTCTGCAAGTGTACGCCCATCCTCAAGTTGCTTTCCAGCAAAGATCAGCCTTTGTTGATCTGGAGGAATGCCCTCCTTGTCCTGGATCTTTGCCTTCACATTATCAATGGTATCAGAACTCTCCACCTCCAACGTGATGGTCTTGCCAGTGAGGGTCTTCACAAAGATTTGCATACCACCACGGAGCCTGAGAACCAAGTGGAGGGTAGACTCCTTCTGGATGTTGTAATCAGCAAGGGTGCGACCATCCTCAAGTTGTTTGCCGGCAAAGATCAGCCTTTGTTGGTCTGGGGGAATGCCCTCCTTGTCTTGAATCTTGGCCTTAACATTATCAATGGTGTCAGAACTCTCCACCTCCAAGGTAATGGTCTTGCCAGTGAGGGTCTTCACAAAGATTTGCATACCACCACGGAGCCTGAGCACCAAGTGGAGTGTGGATTCCTTTTGGATGTTGTAGTCAGCAAGAGTGCGTCCATCCTCAAGTTGCTTGCCGGCAAAGATGAGCCTTTGCTGATCTGGGGGGATACCCTCCTTGTCCTGGATCTTGGCTTTCACATTATCAATGGTATCGGAGCTTTCCACCTCAAGGGTGATGGTCTTGCCAGTGAGAGTTTTGACGAAAATTTGCATCTGCAACCAAAAGAAGACACAAAGATAAACTAAATTCTAAATAAGTCACGATTACCGCAAAAAATTGGTAATTAGTAACAAAAAGAAATCATATAAGCAACTCATTGACAAACTGTGCCATATGAACAATACAAATCACAGTATAACTTGAAGCAATCCCGATAATTTGAAAATCTTCCCAACTCATCAAAATAATAAGAAGCAAGCAAATTATAAAGACCCTAATCAATCAAGTTTTGGAGACCAAAAAGCAGCCGCACAGTTAACAGGAAAAGATCCACAAAGAAATATAGATCCCCAAAATCACAGGCAAAAGGAATTAAAATTATAGAAAAAAAAGGAATATGGAAAAGAACAGGTTATTGAATCAATCAAGCAAGCAATTAGAATCACAGCCACGGAAAAAAAAAAAAACGATACTTGACCTAGAAAGCACCTTAAGTCGAATCAATATATTTGAATAAACAACAACACGAAGAACCGATCGATTAGAAAAAGCACGAATCCTGTAACCAATAATATTTTATGGGTGTATACGAGGCGTACCTTGAGAGAGCTTAACGGATTGAAGGATGGTTTGAGTCTCGAAGGAAAATTATGCAAACGAAATAATAATGGGGATCATTGAGATCGACTCATGCCGTGTTTTTATATTAGATTTTCGAAGCTGAAAGTACGAGAATGCCCCCAAGATAGGATAGCAGCAAACACCACGTGTTACACTTTGCGTCGAATTCGGTGGATTCCTGGGCCCACGATTATCGCGCTACTTTCGGCCGTTCATGAAGGGTTTCGTTGATTTTATCTCTTTGGTCTAAAAAGGGCAACCCGATGACAATGGCAACTTGGATAATTCTAGAACAAACTCCATCTATCTCATCAATTTTTGTTCATACTAATTGTGGGATTAATGTTGTGTTTGGTTCATGTGTTATCTGTTAATTTTGGAATTCATCCTCGTATTATAATTTGGTTGATTTCCCTTAATTTTTGAATTTATCCCCGTATTATAATTTGGTTGATTTCATCGCTCTATCCTTTCCGCTTTCCATATTTTGGGCTTTTTAACCGGATTCTGACTAGATTTGATGAGGTGACAATTTTTCCGGTACCATATAAGCAAGCTGGGACCCATTAGTCAGACCGAACAACATTGACCTACTCGTTTAATTGGTAGACAAGTAGGCCCTATTTTGCTGATGTGGTATTGAAAAATTTGCTACGCCTTTAATTCTCGCTAAAATCCCTAAAAAGGATCAAAATATCCAACTAAACTACAGCACATGGATGAATTTCGAAAATAAGGCGATTGGGATGGTCCATTAATCATGCATCGAATTTCGAAAATAAGGCGATTGGGATGGTACATTAATCATGCATCACATATTTACATCTCTTACTTGTCTTTTCTTCCTATAGAGTTTTGATTGTTATAAATAAATTGTGTGAATGTCATTGTTACCATCCAGTAAAATTTATTTTTATCGTACCTGAATTTATCCATGGTAAATATTTTACTCATACACCAAACTTCTACTTGGAATCATCTCTTTGGCTAATTACCCTCCATAATTCTATTTATCATAATCCTAATATCATCTTCCTTTACCTAACTTCCCTTTGATTTTATCCTTTAAAATTAATCATACTTATTTATTTTTATCCTCCCATTTCCAACTATAAACACCCCTTCATTTCTTCACATTCATGCACTTATATCCCACCATAAACTTCACTCTCTTCTCATTTCCACACACCTCTCTTCTTAATCTCCCTCTATTTAACTTTATTATTCTTCTTTTCATATTATTATCAGAGTTGTATTATTATCATTAAAGTTGTATTACTACCATCAAGGTTGGATTATTACCTTAATCAAGCTTGTATTATTCAATCAAGAAGTGAATTTCATCCCCCATTTTATAACACGTTATCAGCACGAGTCTCTATCCAAATAAGGTACTTATTTCTAAAAACTATTATTATTACTACTATATATATATATAGTAATATTGTCGAAAGATTTATCGAGTAAGTATATATATATATGCATCATTAACATATAGAATCTAAGTGATGATAGTGTATTATTTGCTAGGGCCTCTATTCAGGAGGCTAGAGCTATTAGGGGCGTTCTCCACAAATATGAGATGGCTTCGGGTTAAAAGATCAATCTGGATAAATCGGAAGTAGTTTTTAGCCGAATAGTTCCTGAACAGTTACAATTACAGATCCAAGGGGATCCAGAAATTAAGGCAGTTCATACCTTTGATAAGTATTTGGGACTACCAGCTATGATTGGTCGGTCGAAGAAGCTTATCTTTGCTTTAGTGAGAGACAGGTTGTTGAAGAAAATGGGTCAATGGAAGGAGAAATTCTTGTCAGATGCTAGGCGAGAAATTTTCATTAAGTCGGTAGCATAGGACAGTCCTAGTTATGTAATGAGCAGTTTCGGTCTCCCTGATTCCATTATCAATGAAATGGAGGTCTTGATTAGGAAGTTTTGGTGGGGTCATCGAGATAGGAAGAGAAAGGTTCATTGGATGGCTTAGGAGAAGCTTTGCATGAGGAAATCATTTGGTTTGTTCTTTAGAAGCCTTTAATTTGGCTTTCCTGGCCAAGCAAGGGCGGAGGCTGCTATCAAACGAAACTTGTTTGCTAACCTGGCTACTTAAAGCTCGTTATTTCCCAAGTACTGATTTCTTAAAAGCTAAAGTGGGATATACTCCGAGTTACTCCTGGAGAAGTATCATGAAAGGTCAAGCTGTGCTAGCCAAGAGAATTCGTTTGGTTAGTAGGTGATTGGAGGCAAATTCAGATTTGGAAGGATGAGTGGTTGCCTAGGGATTCTGCGGCAATGGTTATTTCTTCTATATCTGTCATGGAAGAGGATGCTATAGTGGCAGAACTAATGGAGCTGGAGGTCCCAGAGTGGAATTACCACTGATCGATTCCATCTTCTCTCCTGACGAAGCAAGACTTAGCAAGTGTATACCAATAAGCTTACGAAACCCGAGGGACTCCCATTATTGGCATCTCACCTCTTCTGGTACATATACAGTCAAATCTGGCTACGGTGTGACTCTCTCAATGTTACAACTGCAAAGCGCTTCAGTTGAGTCCTTGGTTGCCTCGTGTTCACCAGCATGGTGGCGTTTGGAAGTCAAACCTCCCGCCCAAACTTAAAGCTTTCGCTTGGAGGTTGTGTATCGATATCCTCCCTGTTCGCTCAAATCTGATTCGGAGATCCCTCCAGGTGGTGCCTCAGTGTCCGCGATGTGGAGTAGGGTTGGAATCTACTGTCCATTTGCTACACTCATGTCCCTGGGTCCGTGAGGTCTGGGCTGTAATTAGTTCTGTTTCGAGGGCGGTTTTTTATTCTACATGGGATGATATGGCTTTGTGGTTGCAGCACATTCGGTCTGCATATGGCCTGGATACTCTCCTTTCTGTTATATCCATTTTCTGGTCTATCTGGAAAGACAAAAATACTTTAATCTTTCAACAGCGTTCGGTGGGTAAATGGGAGATTATCTAGTAGGCAGACAATCTGCTGCATTCTTACAAAGCTGCTAACTACAGGTGCCATCTTTGACGCAAAGGCCAGTTCGGACTCGTTGAAACCTGCCTCCTGTTCGTGGCTGTTCGGTCGGATCAGGGGATTGGAGTGGGAGCAGTGGTCAGGGATGATCATGGTCAACTGGTGGCGTTGGGGCTTAATTTCCATCCAGCCATTTTTTATGCTCTGCTAAGGGAGGCTTATGCAACCCGATTTGGTCTCGGCTTGGGGAAGGAGATGCAGCTAGATAATATCATATTGGAGATGTACAATCAAGTGATTATCAAGGCGCTGCATTCCCAGTCTTGCTTGAACTCACCTCTTGGTGTTCTATTGGATGGTTTACATTCTCTTGCTCTGTCTTTTAATTCCTTTTCTTCATCATTTACTCCTAGAACCTGTAATAAGGCAGCCCATCATACCTGCCAATTAGCTTTGGATTATCGTCAGGAGAAGTTCTAGTTTACGAACTTTCCTAACTCTGTTCTTGTTATTACTGAGGATGATATGTCCTGGATGCATGCTCGTTGAGCAATAAAAATCATCGTTTCCTAAAAAACATATAGAATCCAAGTGGTAAGCGGCTTAGTTCCGCTTAGGCGAGGTCTCGGGTTTGAGTCTTCGTGTATGCAGAAAATTCCCATTAAGAGACTCACCAACCATACTCAGTGCGCGGCGCAGGTCGGATCTGGATTAATCGGGACAAAGCTCCGGATACCGGATGAGGAACAAAAAAATTAACATATAGAAATACTATATTTTTAATACACATACGCTATTAGATTCTTAAAAAAAATCACACACATACGCTACTAAAATGATGCCGTCTTATATATTGTTTTAGACCGTTTCGCTTCGTCTTTCCCATTTCCTTGCTTAGTTGTGTGACTAGGACTGGTAACCCTCGTTTATCAAAAAAAAAAAAAAGGACTGGTAACCCTCGACCCCAAATTTCGTTGGTTCAATCAAAATTGTCGAATTCCTCGTTGTTCACTTCTCCAGTCCCAAGCTCCGGAGTCCTGTCAGTCTCCAATTCGACCTCCGTCTCCCTTCCACCTCTCCCGCCGTGCCGGCGCGCTGACCCGCTGTGTCTCCTCCCTCCTCGCGCCGGCGACAGTTGCAGCTTTCTTCCTTCTTCGCCTTTGCTCACGCCCTGCGCCACCACTCTCCGGCTTTCTTCCTCCCGCCTCGGCGCCTCAGGTTTGTCGTTTATACTACATTCTGTTCTCAACGATCATGTCCTGTTTCATTTGGTTCTCGGTTGTCTTAAAAAAAGTCTCAGTTCATTCTCTCTCTAAGCTCTCACTCACTCAGTTCAGATCTCTCCATAAATAATGGCTCCCGTCGGTCCTCGATCCGGTGACGCAATCTTCGCCAGCGTTGAACGCGTGGTAAGCAACGTTTTTTTCTTTCTTTTCACGGAAATCCTAAATTCTGAGTACCTTAAGTCTCGTGATCCTTTAATTGCTTATGTGAAGGTTAGATTCGCCAACAGATCGAGTTACATTTTCAGTTAGTATTTGTTTTCAGCGGATCTCTACTTGCTTTAATAAGCTTCAAATTTCGAGTTCGATTTATGGAATTTTCTTACTAATTTTTTTCTTTGTTTTTATTGCTCATGATGATCCTAAATGTATGGATAAACTGGTGTAGAATGCGGAATTGTTCACGTTAACTTATGGAGCGATTGTGCGACAATTGCTTACTGATCTGGAAGAGGTTGAGGAAGTCAACAAACAGCTTGATCAAATGTACGCATTATTGTGTGTCTATACTTATATACTCTTTCGAGGTTAATTTTTTTTTTGGTACAATTTGATATTTTCAATTGTTATGTGTCTTTCGGGTGCAAGTAGTGGAGTACCATGTTGCCTGCAGGCTACTATGCTAGGTTGTGGTAGAAGCTTTTCATTCCATCAGTTACGATGGAATTGTCCTCAAGTGTGTTTCTAGGTTCAGTACTTTACTAGGATGCTTGGAATCCTGATTTTTCTGGGACATGAGACATTATTTTGGTGGTCTTAATGGTCTTCTGAGAAGTGGTAGTCATTAGTTAGAAAAAGTAATTATAAGTGGGTAGTTCATTATTTTTAGAATGATAATTTGATGTTAATGATAATATGTATGATGCCGATGCTACCATCCCCTCCCCCTTTAGCATGTGCAAAATCAGCCTATGCTATGTTCTAGTGCTACAGTTTTGAAGAGTGATACATATCTTTGCCCAGTCACTCTTAAGTCTTGGCTTTTATTGGCCTTTAGTGGCTTTTAGCCAAGAGCTGATCATCAGCATAACAGTGGGCATACTCAGAGTTGGCTATGACATTGTGACTCTTAGGGCATGTTCTAATTACACAGCGGAATCAAAGCTTTCCATAAATTTCATGTGATGGAGCTCAATGGCCTTCAACATGCATTAAAGTTTGAGATTAGGAATATTTTAGACTTTTTGTTTCTGTGATTGTTTTTAGGTGCATGTGTCCATACTTCAGGGTTGCAAATATATTCCAATTCGCCTGAACTTCTCAGTGATTCAGTGCTTGCTCCTGTTGCAATCTTTACAACCTTTTTTCATTATTATTTCTGGAATTACATTTGCATACTAATTTGAATTTTTTAAAGTTGCTCAATGCTCAGCATGAAATCATATCTTAATCATTAAAATCAACTTCCAGGGGTCATAATATTGGAGTTCGGCTGATTGATGAGTTTTTGGCCAAGTCTAATGTTTCTAGATGTGTGGACTTCAAGGAGACAGCAGAAGTAATTGCAAAGGTATGCTTAAATTAATTGACTTTATTTGTAATTCTGATTTTTTTAAGTTACTTTTGCATGCGTTTTATAACAAGTGTTTGGTTTCTTTGCAATTGTTACCTTTGATGCGTTCTAGTTGGAAAATTGAACAAAAGATAAATTATTTGATAGCAAAAGGTGAGCACATTTGAAGCAGTAAAGACACCATGGAGATGCTACCCATCTACCAACAACTGTAGAAAATGATTAAGTACTGTTCTAATTTGATTCCTGATAATTTGATACCTGAAAAGGACTTGATCAAGAGAATTAGGAAACCATCTTCACTGGTGAAAGACTGTCTAGTATTAGAGACATATCCACAGAGGCGAGAGAAGATTCCAGTCTCTCAGATGTACCTAATCTTGAGACACATATATTGATCCTTTGAGTCAGCTCCCTATGCTTGATATTGCATTGTCAGCTTTTCAAGGACAAATCTTTTATTTATGAAGACCTATGTAGAATCTGACCAGTGACAGTCATGTGAAACAGTTGTGTTGACTCTGCCTTCTAATAATGGTCTTATTTAAGAATAGAAATGCTTGTGTAACTAAGGATTTCCCTTGTATCACAGACTTGGGTTCTTAATTATGTTTTCGTCCTGTTCCCTATAAGTAATCACCAAGTCCTTAAACAAGCGTGATCAAATATGACATGTTGATGAATTGAATTTAGTTTTCATAATGTTGATTTCTACAGCTTAATCCTGTTGACCCTCTTTGTCTGGGATTATATTAACTTTTGCACGTCTCCTGCCATAGAATAACCTTGAGTTAATGTTTGGTTTCTAGATCCATTCATTGTTCCCTCATCTGATGAGCTTCCTCTAAAATGTGTGCTGCTCTTTTCCTCTTTCATTTCAATATTTGTTAAACTGATGTGTTATTTCCTGTAAATGTGACTTGGCAGTAATTAATTGAAACTTGCATTCAGGTGGGTTTCAAAATGTTCCTGGGTGTTAGTGCTTCTGTGACCAACTGGGATGCTGAGGGCACATGCTGTAGTATAGTTTTGGAGGATAACCCCCTTGTAGACTTTGTTGAACTTCCTGATACCTGTCAAGGCCTTTATTATTGCAACATCTTAAGCGGAGTCATCCGAGGGGCACTGGAGATGGTGAGTGTCTCCCCAGATCCTTTGTGTACTTCTGCATTAGTTTTTATTTAAGATGTTATGTTTGAAATGTCAGTTAAGCCAGCAGAGTGGATTTCTGTCATTTTAAATAAGATTTTTATGGGTTCCAATATTGAAGAGAAGTTACCATCTTTAAAAGATAAACCAATGAATTTCGCCATACTTGAGGTGCTTGAAATGCATAGTCCACTTTGAGAAGCTTCTATTCCAATCCTTTGTCTCAACTGTGCTAATATTTCCTACTATAGTTTTCTGCAGACTGTAGTCATTGTTATCTTGTTAGGGTGAGAAATGAATGAAATGAATACGTTGTCTGTTGTTCTGAAGTTTGTCTAAAACTGTGATCAAGGGTGTAAAACCACTGCTCTGGCCTGGCACTGTTTTCTTATGTAGAGTGAAAGAACATCAAAGACTGGATTCTGGAAAAACTTTTTTTGTCCTGGTCTTGCTATCAGGAATGATCTTTTCCATCTTTATAGGTATCAATGAAGACTGAAGTTACATGGGCCCGTGACATGCTTCGAGGAGATGATGCATTTGAGTTGCAAGTGAAACTTGTAAAGAAAGTTCCTGAAGAGTACCCCTATAAGGATGACGAGTAACATTTTTATCTTACTTTATCGGATACAGGTTATGGTTTTAGATATTTATATTTTGCAAAAGATAGATTTCAAACTTTCGCCTGCTGATGCTTACTTGTGAGAAACTTTTGAAAGACTTGCCCTTATATTTGTATCATCCTATGATTGTATAATTGAGCACAACTCTTGACGTGCTTCTGGGAAAATTTTGCATGTCTTCTGGGAGTAGTAGCCAATCAGATGACGTACTGTTTAGTGTATTGTTGCTATGCCTATTATCTGTCAAGCTTTGAAGCCTTGCGCTATTGGCCTCTGGCTTGATGTTCCTCTGACCTACATTATTTGTCTCGATGTCTGGTTTTGGAATAACTTGTGATTGGACGCAGCAAGTCCTGATGCTGGTCGTGGCGATGTACAAGTTTTTAGCGATGAATTCTGCATTTTGGATGGGGCATTAATTTCTCTACATACATTTCCTGAAACTTTATGACAAATTAGTTCTCAATTGCACTCCACAACAAACTAGCTCAAATTGTAGACCTTTTTTTTTCCCCTTTTCCTGTCGAAGATGGTGGATTGAGTTGAAGTTGCCACGCTGTTAGCATGATATTGATTGGATAATCTCATGGGTTATTTACTTGGTATTGCAATTTGTGTCAACTCCCTTTGTTTTTCAATATACGACAGTTTTTAAGATGTTAGTTTTGTTTAAAATTTTTAAGACGGTCTAGAATATAAGACGCTTTAATATTTTAGTTTTATTGTAATATCTCTATTAAATAGTTGGGTTAAGAAAGAAAATTTAGTCAATAAATTTTTTACTATTACTATTTATGTCTCTATTACTCTCATCCGTGCTATTTTGACGTGAGGCAGTACTTCTAGGCCTAACCATCTATAAATATTATGTTAGCTCATCATCAATATATTTATTTATGATTGAAAAAAAGTTAAATATCAATATCTCAAGATACATATATAGCTGATTGGTTGAAGAAGAGGTGTTTACGATTAAAACTTCGACAATAAAAGTGGATGTAATCGCTTGACATTAGAAGAAATGACTAATTTTGTTTATGATTTTGGACAAATGTAGAATTCGTAATTCTACTCTGTCATCTAACAATTTTTTATTACAATAACTATATATCTCTATCAGAAAATCGTGGTTCCTAACTTCCTGAAACATTTATACCTTGAATAGATAAACAAAGAAGAAAAATGTTTTTCTTGATGCTAAAAGCAGAAACAGTTTTCTGAGATGCTAAAAGCAGAAATAAACGGTAAAAAGCAGAAACAGTTATACCTTAGATCGCTCTGATAAGCTATAAACGGGTCAAAATAACTGGATCATCATGATTTTTTTTTGCCATTTGAAAATAATACACGGATTTAGGTGTTAATTTCGAAATGCAGTAGTTAAAGCTGAAGGTCTTAGTTTGTGAAATAGAAACACTAATTAGAAGCTGATCTTCCGCAGAACAAATAATGTTAAAACTTTAGGTCGTTACATAGAAAGCAATATCCTATGTCAAAATGGGTCTTAATTCAATTAGCCAAAAATAATAATCCAAATGGCCAAAAAATAGGAAATTAAATAATAAGAACCTTGACAATGGAAAGAAAAGAAGATTTTATTTTTAGTATGTAAAACGTAAAGGCGCCTTATTCTCTGTGTTTTCTTTTCGCGACTCTCCTATATATTAGTCACTTCAACATTAATGGCGTAAGTAGTTGGATTTGCAGGGCCATATACAGTACTTGGCTACTTGCTATATATGGATCCTAAGAGCATCCTATTCTATTTTATCTGAGAGATATGCGGTCCAGCAAGTAATTGTCCTTTGGTTCTCTTATCTTAATTTTACGTTGTTCCATGCTTAGTTAATCACGAATTATTCCAATAGCAAAGTGATTAGAATGAATTAAGCGACTAAAGTAAAATCCACCATAGATAGACAGCGTAATAGAAAAAGAAAAAAAAAAGGCAAAAGATCTCCGATTATTTATAGGTATATGCCTCTTTTCACTGTGTGCAACATTGTACTTCCTGTGCATAGCAAGGAATCTTAAACTTAAGAGCAAGAAGGGAAAGGATACTTGCAGTTGGTAGTTTATGCAATCTTTTGCTTTTACACATCAGAGTATCCGTTGAGATATCCTTGACAAATAATAGTTCGCTTAATATCTCCAAACTGTATACGAACCGAATTAAAAAGGAAGCCATGATATGATATGCAGAGGTGAGAAAAATGAAGATTTCAAGGCATAGAAAGGTAAAACAGCAAAAGCATACCTCTTGCCTCTTCCCTTGTTCATTTTTTTCTCATTCACTCCGTATATAATTAAAAACCACAATTTGGAGCCTCCTCTACGCTTGAAAATTGGTTCTTTGTCTCCTCTGTCAACCAGCTTAAACGAGTTTTCTTCCCTTTTTTACCTGACAGATTACTGAATGGTTCATGACTTACTGCTGTGCCTTCCACGTTTCTAAAACCCTAAGCTTTAGTATATAAAACCTGAAGTATTTCAGTGCTTCTGTACGATTTTTTTTAGACTCTTATGGATGTAAGGAAGAAGATTACAAGTACAACTAGCAAGAATATGACCGGCTGTATGTTAAAGTGCTTCTATGTGATATATACGAAGTTACGAATGAACTTTCCAAATTACAAGTTTTGGGTTAAATTTTAAGTATATGGTAAAAAGCGAGTCCTGATCGATGAAACTGCTATATTCTGCTTCTGTTATCTCTTAATTAATGCTAGTATCCTATTTAGTTTTAGAACTGCTACACACCGAGCTTGTTCAAGCTTATGTCTTCTAAATTTTTTCTGACATACACAACAAAGATTACGAGTCCAGATAAGAGGGCCTATACACACTACCAATTTCCAGCCCAATTTCCATCCAACTTTTCCATCTGAAATATACGGATGGAAATTTCCATCCACTTACTATCCAAGCACCATCAAAAAATGATTCCATTAATTTTCCATCTAACTTCCACCCAAAAACACGGGCCCCATCTGACAATGTTAATTCCATTTGATTTCCATCCAACTTTGAATGGATGGATGTACATTTCCATTTGATTTCCATCCAACCCTAAAATTGGATGGAACCATTTTGGCTCCAATCTCTTGGATTTTTTTGGCGCCAATGTTAGAGGTCCAAAGACCCATATTCCCACCATTTTCTTTTTCCCCTACAAATGGTGAGCATTGGTTCTGTTTCTTATTCATGTTCCTTTTTTTTTGTAAAAATATGGATCTAGGCTTTAAAAAAAATATATAAAAGAGTGAAATCAACCTCTAATTTTTTTTTTAAAAAAAGTGAAGTTAAATTCTAAGTAAAAACATGTCACTTCTTTACTGTTAAAACTTTTTAATTGAAAAAAATTACTCACAAATTTGGAATGTTAGTCTAATTACTAATTTTTTTTATTCTAGAACAATTATTTTCAAAATGGCATGAAATACTGTGGACATAATTTTTTAAAATTTCCTATTGATTAATTAGTAAATTTAGATTACTAAAAATAAAATCAAAATCTGTTATCCATTACATATCGATACAAGTTATGAATGAAAATATTGTCACAATTTATGAAATTAATGTTAACGAATATTTCAATCTAGGCTTATTTTTACAATAATTTGATCTAATTTAATAGTTGTATCTTCAATGAAATAAGTTGATATACCTATTTTCTATTTCATTTATTCTCTAGTATTACTGTACTTTTTGGGCGAAACTTATGTATTTCTTTTATTTGTTTGTCTTGATCTTCTTTACTATGAAATTATATTTCTTATTACCTCCTGACAAAGAATGAATTTTTTTATTTTCGATAGTTTAATTTACTTGTAATGCGTTCAATTAATTTTCTTATTCATAGAACATTTATATTTTTATCAACTATAAAGTTGATTTTAATAATTTTTGTAATTTTATATTTTTCATTAATTTAAATTAGTACATTATTTACCTTATGTTGACTAAAATAGTTAATGATATTATTTGTTTATTCAACAATTATCTTTTATCAATATTTGCTTTTTTTATTAAGGAATGCATTCAATATTAAGTATATCTAAAGACATTCCATGAAGGTCACAACAATTTGTGTCTTAAATCTTACTCATGTACTAAAATACTGGTAATCCAAAATCTTAAGATATTGCATCCCTTATACTAAAATTTTGCAATGTTCCTAATACTTGACTAAATGTTATCTTATTTGATTTGGCATCTTTAAGAAAACTAATTTATAACAACCTGATAGAAAAAGTTGATTACATACTTTTATATTGCTATTTAAGTACAGGCTTTGATTTTTTATATATCAATCATATTTTTCTTTTTGACTCACTTTGATGTCACTTGAAACATCCATAAAAAAAATTATTTATTATATGGCTTTAAAAACGAGATATACTACCTCATTCAAGACTTATAATAATATTTTATTAAGTTATTGATTTATTTTAACTAATGAATTAATTTAATTAACAAGCCATTACATGAATATTAGTATTTTGAAATTTTTTTGATAATTAAATATATTATTATAGTTGGAATCATAATATAAATGGTTAAAATAAAAATTTTATCATATGATGGTTTGAAGAGGCTTAAAGAAATATATCTTAAACATGATTGACTTATACTGTATTGTGTACCTTTTAAAAAGTTTAATGATATTATGATTTGATGTGCATCTTAAACATAGTTGGCACCATTATTCAACATATATGCGAATTGAGACAATAAACAAATTGGCATATTGATATCTATGTTTCATTTAATTTTGATTTAATAATAATATTTATTATTTCATATAGTTTGGTTTAAGATATCGTGACTCAATAATATGTATAATATGTATACGTATGATGTGGATAAATTTAATACGATTAATAATGTGGAGAAATGACCAACAAAGCAAAATATATAGGCAAATGGTAACAATAGACCCTTTAACACACCCACAAATACTTATGTAGTTACCTTATATACTTCTAAAAACATTATGTATTACTTAGTCATGTACTTCTTCTCTTCAAAGAAGCTACTTGTAAATATATTTATAATTTTCACTAGAAGGACAAAAAAATCAAATACATAAATAAAAAATTTAGAGTATCTATCTTATGAAGATAAAACAACTTATGACCTATTTTTTTTTATTTGAACTTTTGATATTAATTTTTATTTGAGTACAATCTCTATAAGTGTAAAGAAATACAGAAATTATATATATAAAACATATAAGACCAAAAGAGTATAATGGTAGTATACATTATACACCACTAAATCCATCATAGTATTTATTAATTATATCATTTTTTTTTTGTTTAGTCACATATTTCACTACTAGAAACATTGATAAAATAATTTTTAGCCCAAAAATTATAATTGTATCACATAAATCTAATAATTAAACTTCCTATCATCTATCACATTTTACAATAATTCTTCTAGCTAGGCCTAAATAATCTAAATATAGCAAAATATAATTAAAATATGTCTATATAACAGCTCAATTTTATGCCATACCTTAGATTATGTATACCCATCATATACTTGTTTTCCTTGTATAACTAAAGTAGTTATGTTACTTATTGTCATATTGTTTTTCGAGAGCATTACTTATTGTCATCTTTACTTTGTCTAGATTTGTTTATAAGTCAAATTGTTTAATTTGGTGATTGAGATCTTGTACTTGTTTGTAATATTGGAAAGATTCTTCAATAATTTTTTTTATTGAAACCTTTTTTTGGTGTTATTTATTTTCAATATAAATTCATTAATAAAGAAGTGCAGTCTATTGCACTTTAACTATAAAAGAATTATGTTTCATATCCATGTTTAACACTTTTTCATTAAAAATTATAAATTACATTTTTTTATTTTTTATATATTTTTTTATATTTTATGTCCAGTTACTATTAGACAACTACCAAATTAGATCGTAAAAAAAAAAAGCAAGCAAAAAAACTTCGAAAACTTCACTCTCTCCCTCCATTATTTTTGGAAGCTGTGAAAACTCATCCTCTCCCTCCATTATTTCCATTATTTTCGTTTCAAATTCCCTCCCTCCAATATAAGAAAAAACCTAGGAGTACTCTTTTATAATAAAAAATTGTACCCCTATAAATAGATAAAACCCTAATTTCCTCACACACTTGATGCGCCTCTCTCTCTCTCTCTCCCTCTCCCAAACATTTTCTCTATCACTTTGCCCCTCACTTCCTCCCATCTCTCTCCCCACCGCCATGGCCAGATCTCCAACTGGCTCTCAGAGCACCGGCACCCCCTTGGATTCTTTGTACTTCCTCCTTTCTTCCTCTTGCTTCCATTGCCCTGATCGAGTCTACAGTGCTGGAGACCATCTCGGTTTCCCAAAGGAAAACGAGGCTCAGCTTTGGGCGGATCGATGACAGAATCGAGGCGTGAGGGTGGTTCTGTAGGGAACGGGGTGAGCGGTGTTGGGTTGCGTTGCCTTTGCAGCAGGTTCGACTTTCCGGCGAGGTTGTCTCGAGCTTGACCCAAGAGTTATCAACGGCGATGAGACTAGGGGTAAGAATCTGTTGCCCTCTTCCACGTTCTTGATTTCCTCTTTAATTGGATTAAACTCTGTCCCTCTCGTAATCGTCATGAACAAGTTGAGTTATATTATATTGTGAGACTTGTGACAGATCTGGACGGCTTGGTGTGGAATGCATTGGCCGGTGTTGATAGATTCTGGTGCCTTGGATTTGTTTGGTTTGGTTTGATTGCAGATCTAAACAGGTGTGACCATCTGCGCAAACTTCTAAGAATTTTCGTTACATTGTATTTTTCTGATAGTGTCTAAGTTTTTTGTTTACATTTGCAGATCTGCGATGCTTGGATCTCTATATGTTTTATGGGTTGTTCGTTGTTGGTTTGTAAATTGATAGTAATGATGTAAAGGAATTGTAATTGTTGTCTTTAATTTCCAGTTATGTATAACAATGTTTCTTTTATTATTTTTTTCTATTTCGATACTGTAAGTTTAGTTGTAATTTTAGTTGATCCTTGTAAAGTATAAATTGATTATGCCTCAATAAAGTTTCTTCAAACATATTCCTGTCATTATTTCTCATATAATTTTTAGAGCAAAAAAAATGAGATCCGATAAATATAATTATTATAATGAATAATGGTTTTAGTTAAAAGATAATTATTTGAGAAATTTACACTTTTCACAAAATTTAAATTGTATTTGGATAATATATATATATATATATTTTTTTTTTCTTGTACCAGTTTGGGTGATTTGTAATTTTAGACTTGATTCTTTGTGGGACCTGCCAATGCACCATCTGGCTACCATCCGACTAGCATCAATGTACTATCCGATTCTCATCGATTTTCCATCTGGATGGTATAAGTTTTCATCCCTTTTCCATCCAAAGTTTCCATCGGATTTTTCCATCCACTTTCCATCTAATGTTTAATTTCCATGAAGGGTTTTTCCATTTACCTGCTTCGATGGAACCCTGATGGAAATCACACTCTCTATCTAAACCACCCATGGAAATATGGCTAGAAATTGGTAGTGACATACATATTGTATGATCCCAAGTTTTGGTTTAGAGCCGAGAATTGATATACTTGTCATTATAATATTGTTTCCTTGGTTGGTTAGTAGTAATAGAATGGAAATGAACCGCAGCTGGTATCAGCAGTGAAACCTGTTGGCTCTTAAAGGCTGCATGGAATAGCAACCATAAGTGGTCTGGAAGGTACAGAAGCACTGGCCGTGCAAATTTTCTGGAAACCTGTGTTCTTTTTTTGCCGCATGTTATTTCTATAACTATATACCTAGAGCAGAAGTCGAACCCCTGTGCCTGAAGTCTATATATAGACTACACATAATAAAAACTGGAGAAATTCATGTCGGTTCTAAACTTACGGTTTCGTTCTAGAGCTAAAGGGAGAAAAAACCAACGAATTAATGAAAGAGGAACTCAATTTCTCTATTAGAACTTTAGAAGTCGGAACAATATTGAAGGCTTGTACCTCCTATCAGATAAGCTTATTATGAGAGACATGCGTAGCAGTGCCCTCGCTAGGTGGCAAAGCCAGCTGGCACGCTGGTCGGTTTAATCAGAGGTCGGTTTTGACTTGTGACTCCTGTACAAAGAGCAGGATTCAAAGAGGATATCTCTTCATCACGTACTATTGCTTTAATTTCTTCACAGTTAAGGTTGTTGGCTTTTGATCTTCAACTAATTCAAAAATGGTTCAAGAACATCGACATCGATGTTTTTATGCTACTGGAACTTCAAATATTTTGGCCGAACAGCTAGAACATCGATGTTTGAATCAAAACATTGATGTTTAGACAATTCGCAATTTTGAACAAAATGGGCAGAATGCAAAAAACATCGATGTTTTAATTAAAACATCGATGTTTTCTACAGTGAAATTTTGGAATTTCCAGAATTCTGCAGAAAAACGAAGGTTGGTTTTCTTGGTTACTGTTGCATTGGTTTTCTCTCAATTTCTCTCAAACACTTGACTTGAACACGATTTGATCAAGTCAAGGAACACTATATGAAGTGAAAAACACTCAATGTATCTTTATTTCACTTGATTAAACTCAGATTACAAGACCCAACTTATAAGCAGAAAATCAGCCTATGAACCCAACAAATCCTAATCAGCTGACCCTACTACTTTAAGTAGTGGACTAATTTTTCTCATCAGCTGATAATAACACACCATATAATACAAAACATACTTACAATCAGGATAAACATCATGATTAAAGGACACATCACACTTTAACTAAAGTGACCACTCCACTAACACCTTATTGACTCCACTAACATCTAATCACACTAAACACTCCACTAACTAATTAATCACACTCCACTAACACTCCACTAACATCATGATCACACTAACATCAGCTTGGTCAACAATTAACACTCCCCCTTGACCAAGCTGGTCTTCATGTTCAGCATGCTTTTCAACATTTCAAACCTGTTCTTGGGCAAGGGCTTTGTGAACAGGTCTGCCAATTGATCTTTTGAGGAACAATAAAGAATTTGAGCTTCCCCTTCAGCTTCAGCTTCACGAATTACATGATACTTGATCTTGAAATGTTTTGTTCTTCCATGATCAATCGGATTTCTTACCATAGCAATGGCGGACTGATTGTCACAAAATAGTTCCATAGGCTCTTCTTGTTCCATTTTAAGATCGAACATGATTTTCCTGAACCAAATAACTTGATTCACAGTAGATGCTGCTGCCAAGTATTCTGCTTCAGCGGTAGATTGTGCCACAACTCTTTGCTTCTTTGAACACCAAGCAAAAGCATTAGATCCTAACAAGAATACATATCCAGTTGTGCTCTTCATATCATCAACACTTCCAGCCCAATCACTATCACTGTAGACCTTCAAATTTGCATCATTGATTGAACTATAATGTAGACCAAGATTAGTAGTACCTTTCACATACCTAAGCACTCTCTTCATCACAGCTGCATGACTCTGCTTAGGAGAGTGAAGATACCTGGACAACAAATTTGCTGCAAATAATAAGTCTGGTCGTGTTGCTGTCAAATACAGCAAGCTTCCTACACAGCTCCTATAGATGCTCTCTTCAGCTCCTTATTCAGATTCATTCTTTGACAATTTTGTGTTCTGAAGAAGAGGTGTTGCTACAGGATTGCAGGAGTCCATTTTGAACCTCTTTAGAATTTCTTCAGCATATTTTCCCTGTGAAATCATAATCCCTTCAGTCCCTTGCTTCACTTCCATTCCAAGAAAGTATTGCATCAACCCAAGATCAGACATCTCAAATTCTTTTTCCATCTCAGCTTTAAAAACTGAAATCTTGCTTTGATCAGTTCCGGTTACCAGCATGTCATCCACATAAAGAGAAACAATGATCAAATCTTCACAGGAACTTCCTTTCACATAAAGCGTTGCTTCACTTTCACTCCGCTTGAATCCTTGCTCTGCAAAATAGTTGTCAATACGGCTGTACCAAGCTCTAGGAGCTTGTTTCAATCCATAAAGAGCCTTCTTCAGCCTGTAGACGTGATCTTCCTTCCCTTCCACAACAAACCCAACGGGCTGTTCAACATACACTTCTTCATCAAGGACACCATTCAGAAATGCAGACTTCACATCTAAATGGTACACCTTCCACTTGTTCTGTGCAGCAATTGCCAAGAGTAACCTTATAGTGTCAAGTCTGGCCACAGGAGCAAAGGTCTCGAGATAGTCAAGACCATATTGTTGTGCATAGCCTTTCACGACCAGTCTTGCTTTGAACTTTGAGATGCTCCCATCAGGATTTAATTTGGTGCGGAAAACCCATTTGACTCCAATAATCTTCTTATTTCCAGGCCTAGCTTCAAGCTCCCAAGTAGCATTTTTGTTAATCATGGAGATTTCAGTCTCCATTGCCCTTCTCCAATGTTCAGATTTTGCAGCCTCTTTATAGGAATTTAGCTCTGTTTTAACAAAGTTACACCTCTCATAAACATCAGTTAGTGTTCTAACCTTCATTGGAGGCGTGTCTGAATCATAATCCTCTTCATTTAGAGGATGATCTTCTTGCTCTTCATCTTCTTATTCTTGATTTCCTTGTTCAGCTTCATCACTAGGATTGTTCTTCATTGTCTTCTTTTCTTTCCAATCCCAGTAAGCTTCTTCATCTACCTTGACGTCTCTTGTGGTAATTACCTTTTCACTGTCAACAATAAACACCCTGTAGCCTTTGGATTGACTACTACAGCCCAATAGTACTCCTTTTTCAGCCTTGTAATCCAGCTTCCTTCTCTTTTCATCTGGAACATGGACATAACAAAGAGAACCAAACACCTTCAAATGCTTCACAGTTGGTTTCTTACCAGTCCAAGCTTCAATGGGAGTCTTCCCATCAATTGACTTTGTAGGCAGCCTATTGATGAGATAGACAGCAGTATAGGTAGCTTCTGCCCAAAAACTTTGAGGAAGCTTCTTCTCCGCAAGCATGCTTCTTGCCATCTCCATTACAGTTCTGTTCTTTCTTTCTACCACTCCATTTTGCTGAGGTGAATATGGTACTGTCAATTGATGAAGAATGCCGTTTGAATTGCAGAATTCTTCAAATGACTTTGATATAAACTCTCCCCCTCTATCTGATCTCAGTTTCTTCAAACTGCAACTGCTTTGTGTTTCCACCATGCTTTTGAATTTCTTGAACACTTCCAAAGTTGCCAACTTATTCTTTAAGAAGTAAATCCAAGTCATGCGAGTTAGATCATCAATGAATAGCATGAAATAGATATTACCACTCAAAGAAGGTGTGTGCATTGGACCACAAAGGTCGGTGTGCACCAGCTCCAGCTTCTCTAAAGCTCTTCCTTTTGCTGCTCCCGGAAATGACTCTCTATGCATCTTTCCCAATTGACATGGCTCACAAATTTTTCCGGGAATTTGAATTGTTGGTAAATCCCTAACAAACTCCTTTTGTGATGCAAGCTTCAAACTATGCAAGTTAGCATGACCATATCTCCTATGCCACAGACTGCTTTCATCTACCTCACACTCATTTACCATTTCACTATGCATGCCCAAGTTGACAGGAAAAGCATTGTTCTTCATTTTTGTTTTGCACACAGTTTTGCCATTCACCGAGATCACACAACAATCTTCTTCAAAATTTACTTTGTACCCATTCTTAGTCATTTGAGGCACACTTAAAAGGTTGTTCTTCAAACCAGGAACTAGTAAAACATCTTTAATGAACCTACAAGCCCCATCATAGTTCATAGAAACAGTACCTCTTCCTTTGGATTTGAGAATGGCACCATCAGCAGTCTTGACCTCTACACAGATTGTCTTATCCAAGTCCAAGAACCATTTTGAATTTCCCGTCATGTGACTGGTGCAGCCACTATCGATGTACCACACTCCATTTTCTTGCTTTTCTGAACTCTCACTTGCCATGAACATGAACTCTTGTTGATTACTTCTAGCGGGTTGAGTCTGTTGCCTTGCTTGTGGTTGTTCTTGAGTTTGTTGTTGGACTTGATTCTCACCATTCTATTTAGCTCTGCAAAAACGCTCGATGTGCCCAATTTTTTGACAGAAGTTGCACTTTTTGTTTTTCCAGCACCTCTGCTCCAAGTGATTTGTTTTTCCACAAAATTTGCAAGGTGAAAAAACGGTTTGTGAACTTGATGCTGCCTCCTTCTGGTACTTGTTGGTGTTCTTCTCTTGTTTTTGATTTACTTCAAATTTGTTGACGTTTTTTTGTTTGGCTTGGAAAGCCTTTTCAACTGCAGCTTCAGCTTTTCTCCCATGTCTCTGTTCATGAGCTTCTAGCTTCCCAACTAACTCAGGAACAGACAACTCGGTGATGTCTCTTGATTCTTCGATTGCGGCTACCTTTGCTTCAAACCTGTCTACAACAGTGTTGAGTATTTTCTCAACTACTCTAACCTCTGGAATCACTTCTCCATACAATCTTATTTTGTTGACAATATTTTGAGCTTTTGAAGCATACTCCCTTATTGTTTCTGCTTCTGACTTCTTCATCAACTCAAATTCTCTTCTCAAGGATTGCACCCTGATTTGCCTCGTCTCTTTTGATCCTCTGAACTGCTTCTCCAGAATTTCCCAAGCTTCTTTGACTGTTGTGGCTCCAACGATCAAAGGAAAAATATCTTCTGAAACCAATGAGTGCATAAATGAAATTGCAGTGTTGTGTTTCTGCAACTTTTCACTGTATGCTCTCAATTGATTCACCGTCATTTCTTCAATGTCTTCCTCTTCAGTAAAACTTTCTGCAATCAAGAACCACAAACCATTAGCTACAAGGAAAGACTTCATCCTTATAGCCCAATAGTTGTAGTTCTCTCCTTCAAAAATAGGGGGTAGGGGTAAGGATGAGGTGGTTCTATTTGTGGGTTGTGTATTCATTTTGTGGGTTGGTGTTTGGAAGGTATTTGAGGTTGAGTTTGTAAGATTTCAATGAGTGGAACAAGCCCGAAAGAAGGAACCTGCTCCGCTACCAATTGTTGGCTTTTGATCTTCAACTAATTCAAAAATGGCTCAAGAACATCGATGTTTTATGTTAAACATCGATGTTTTTAGGCTACTGGAACTTCAAATATTTTGGCCGAACAGCTAGAACATCGATGTTTGAATCAAAACATCGATGTTTAGACAATTCGCAATTTTGAACAAAATGGACAGAATGCAAAAAACATCTATGTTTTAATTAAAACATCGATGTTTTCTGCAGTGAAATTCTGGAATTTCCAGAATTCTGCAGAAAAACGAAGGTTGGTTTTCTTGGTTACTGTTGCATTGGTTTTCTCTCAATTTCTCTCAAACACTTGACTTGAACACGATTTGATCAAGTCAAGGAACACTATATAAAGTGAAAAACACTCAATGTATCTTTATTTTACTTGATTAAACTCAGATTACAAGACCCAACTTATAGGTAGAAAATCAGCCTATGAACCCAACAAATCCTAATCAGCTGACCCTACTACTTTAAGTAGTGGACTGATTTTTCTTATCAGCTGATAATAACACACCATATAATACAAAATACACTCACAATCAGGATAAACATCATGATTAAAGGACACATCACACTTTAACTAAAGTGACCACTCCACTAACACCTTATTGACTCCACTAACATCTAATCACACTAAACACTCCACTAACTAATTAATCACACTCCACTAACACTCCACTAACATCAGCTTGGTCAACAATCAACAAAGGTAATATAGGTAAAGGCTTTGAAATGCAGATTACAATGTGATACTGTAGAAAGTCCAGCTGCAAACTGTTAGCATATTAATTAAGATCAATGAGCTTGCAGCTAGCTGCTCCTTGCAATTAATTTTCAAGTCCTTGCTTGCTAGCTTGCCTAGTAAGAAAAGAAGTGGGGACAATTAATGCAACGCATACCATTGCCTAAAAAAAAAAGGGCCACACTACGTATCCTTCACATATATACCTGCTAGTTATACCCATGCGTTGTGTGGGTGATTTGAAACTTCTGATATCATTCACTTTTTGTCATGCCCTCAAATGATTTAAAGATAGTGTGATTTACCATTTATCTTGTTCTTGAAAAGAACTAAAGCTAGATTCCTTCCGGGTCCAAGCTGCTCTCTTGTTTCCTTCGATATGGCGATCAATCCACCGTTCCAAGAGGCGTGCAAGACCCTTTCGCAGGAATCTAATGCAAAATCAAAAGACAAGGACGTCATAGAATGCGAGCTGCCCACTATTAATCTCAATCGTTTAAGTCTTGGAAATAAAGAGAGAGCTTTGTGCATGAAAGAGTTGGTTGAAGCAGTAAGGGAATGGGGATTCTTTCAAGTTGTCAACCATGGTGTTCCACGAAAGGTTTTGAAGAGAATGCTATCCGAACAAAGGGAGGTGTTTCACCAACCTTTCAACAAGAAGGCTAAAGACAAGTTCTTAAATTTGCCTGCCAAAAGTTATCACTGGGGTGTTGAACAAAGTTCCGTTATCACAAGTGAACAACGCGCAGCACTAAGCACTATTCTTTCACACTACCAACCTCGTCACGCAGGCAGACTGTGCTGAGACTAAGCAAGACTAACTTGCACAGGCAGGTTGCGCAGAACCCGAGTTGGGAAAGGTAGAAAACTCACAAAAACTAACAAGACAACAAATTAGAATAGAGAGAATACACTCTCAGAATACTCAGAGAGAAATGCTTGAATAATAGAGAGAAAAGCTAGAAAGCTTGGGATGCATTTTCCATTAGAAAGCAATGCCTTTATATAGGCTACAAAAATGACCACTTAAGCTAGAAAGTAGGAAACTAACAACATCCTTTAGAGATAAAGATAACTAAAACCTAATCTAGATAAATAACTAAGAATGATAACTAAGAAAGATAATTAATATCTAATCTAGATAATTAAGTGGAAAACTAATCCACCCAATCTCCACTAGATTAGGTAACAACCAAAGCTATCCAATTGGTGTTGGATATTTAACACTCCCCCTCAACACCAACTTCCGCTCTTTCCACCATGCCGAGCTGATGACAGAAGTATTCAAACTTGTTTCCACTCAAGCCTTTTGTGAGCACATCTGCGACTTGATCTTCAGTCTTTACCTGCCTCAACTCCACTTCTCCTTCAAGAACTTTTTCCCTGATAAAGTGATAATGAACTTCCACGTGTTTAGTCCTTTCATGAAACATGGGATTCTCAGCCAAACGTATTGCTGATTGATTATCACAATACAAAGGAATTGCATAATCAATTGACTGATGTAAACCCTTCAACAGCTGCACAAGCCAAGTGCTCTCTTGAGCTGCCACTGCTACAGCTCGATATTCTGCTTCTGTTGTGGATAAAGACACCGTTGGTTGTCTTTTGCTACACCAGGAAACTACTCCAGATCCGAGTTTGAAAACATACCCAGTAGTTGAACGTCGGGTATCATGATCACCTGCATAGTCAGCATCATAGTAGCCAACTAATCTGCAGTCTTCACCTCTTTTGTACAGAATTCCGTTGTCAAGTGTACCCTTGACATATCTCAAGATTCTTCTAACTGCTTTCAAATGAGGCTTCTTTGGGTTTTGCATATACCGACTCATCACACCGACCGCATAGGAGATGTCTGGTCTTGTTTGAGCCAGATATATCAAACTACCCACTAATTGACGATACATCATTGATCCATGTAGATCTCTCGATCTAGCTCCCCATGCAAAAATGCATTCTTCACGTCCATCTGCCACAGGTTCCAGTTCTTACTAGCTGCAAGTGCTAGTAGAACTCGCACAGTTGTAAGCTTTGCGACTGGATTGAACGTTTCATCGTAGTCTAGTCCATACTGTTAAGAGAATCCTCGAGCTACCAAACGAGCCTTGTACCTCTCAATCGATCCATCTGTGCGACGCTTTATCTTGTAAACCCATTTGCAAGAAATAGGCTTTACTCCTCCTGGCAGTGGCACAAGCTCCCAAGTCTGGTTATGATCCAATGCTGCAAGCTCCTCTTCCATAGCTTTAATCCATCTTGAGCTCAAAGATGCTTCTTCAAAACTCTCTGGTTCTTTCACATCTTCTACAACAACAGCATTGGCATACTTGGGATTCGGCTTCTTAGGTCTTACCGATCTTCTCGGCTGAGCTGGCAGTTCAACTGCAACCAACTTGCCTTCTTCACTTGACTCACTATCTCCACTTGGCTCATCTTCTCCATGCTCTGCTGTACTCAGCTCGCCTCCTCCATTCGGCTTGCTATCTCCACTTGGCTCACCTTCTTCACTCGGCCTAACTTCTTCATTTGGCCTTTGGTGCACACTTGTTTGCCAAGGACTTTGAGTTACAGCTACACCATCTCCACCATCTTCTAAAGGTTCAGCTTCTCCTAAACTTAGCTGAACTTGAGAAGACTCCACTGTCTCTTTTAGATTATCTGAATCTGGCAGTGCTTCCTTGTTTGAGGACCACCATGTAGACACTTCATCGAATTCCGACAAATCTTGCAGTATGACTTTGTCACCTGTCATATGGTTTGAACAATCTGAATCAATAATCCAGTCGTTCTCATAATCAATTTGATTATGTGTTGTTGCCGTAAATGCAAAATCTTCATCTTCTGCAGCAAACAATGCTTCAGCATCCCATTCTTCTTCATCTTTGAATGTGGCAGCATTGCTCTCCATGGCTTTCTTCTTAGACCAACAGTCTTTCGCCATGTGTCCCTTCTTGTTACAGTTGTAACACTTTCCTTCGAACCTCCTTCCACTGGAACAGTTCTTCGAGCCTCCTTCACAAGTGCTCGTCTCACCATGATGACTTTTAAACTTGTCACCATTCTTCTTTGATCCACCACCTTCATGCTGCTTGGAATTCCACTTGCTCTTCTTTGCATAGAGTGCCTCTTCTTCATTCTTCAGCGAGACTCCTCCCATTTGCTTAGCTAAGTATTCTTGACCGGCTAGCAAATTCTCAAATTCCTTAAGTGATGGCAGTTTTGGCCAACCTTGTACAGCAGCAATAAAGCTTCTAAATTCTGGCCTTAAACCATGGATAAGAATTCTCTTCATCCTGGAATCGCCGATAGACGCTTCTGGATCCAACTCCGAAATCTCACGGCACAAGAACTTCACTTTGTGAAAATATTGTGCTATTGTCATGTTGCCTTGTTGCACCGACAACAACTCGTTCTCTAAAAGTTGAAGCTTCGTATCATTCTTTTTAGAGAATCGAGTGCCAAATGTATCCCAAGCTTCTTTCGGAGTTTCAGCTTTCTGTATGCATTGTAGCATTTCCTTTCCTACTGTTGTCTTCAAAGCGAACATAGCCTTGCCCACTTTAATCTTCCACTTCCGCAACTCTCCGTTTGCCTCTGCAGGTTGTGCTACCTCGGTACCATTGACCACTTCCCACAGATCTTGTCCTTGCAAGTAGGACATCATGCAGGTTGACCACGTACTATAGTTGTTGTTGTTGAGCTTCTCCATTGCGCCGATAACTTGTAGGTCGGTCATTGTATCGACAAAGATTCTCACAAAACATCGCTACGTGATCTTCCGAAGAAGGACCTGCTCCGCTACCAGATTGTTGAACAAAGTTCCGTTATCACAACGTGAACAACGCACAGCACTAAGCACTATTCTTTCACACTACCAACCTCGTCACACAGGCAAACTATGCTGAGACTAAGCAAGACTAACTTGCACAGGCAGGTTGCGCAGAACCCGAGTTGGGAAAGATAGAAAACTCACAAAAACTAACAAGACAACAAATTAGAATAGAGAGAATACACTCTCAGAATACCAGAGAGAAATACTTGAATAATAGAGAGAAAAGCTAGAAAGCTTGGGATGTATTTTCCATTAGAAAGCAATGCCTTTATATAGGCTACAGAAATAACCACTTAAGCTAGAAAGTAGGAAACTAACAATATCCTGTAGAGATAAAGATAACTAAAACCTAATCTAGATAAATAACTAAGAATGATAACTAAGAAAAATAATTAATATCTAATCTAGATAATTAAGTGGAAAACTAATCTACCCAATCTCTACTAGATTAGGTAACAATCAAAGCTATCCAATTAGTGTTGAATATTTAACAGGGGGAACCCTAACGCTGCTTGTTTGAGCCAGTTTTCTTGGTCAGAAGCCTTTCACATACCTCTTACAGATATTTCAAGAATTAAAGACTACAAAACTCTAAGGTACTTCCTCCATCTATATTTGCATTGCCTATATTTCGTGATTCACACAAAAGTTTAGATACAAGAAAGTCCAAGTAAAAAATTATTTGTTTCTCCTTATATTTATAATTCCATTTTCAACCATTGTGGGGTTGGTACGAATTGTTCTGCGCTTGTTTCTTTTAAGGAAGGTCTCAAAATTTTGCAAAGGGAAAAATTAATGGGGCCGGGGAGAACTTTATCCGCTAGTAAGCTGACCCACATCAAATTGAACTAAAAGTATTATGTTCTTTCAAAATTTTTTTTTAAAAATAATCATAATAATAATGGTAATTTAGGTTCATAGATTTGATTCCCAACCGTATCCATGCTGCGGATTGGACTTTGGGGGCGTGCATCCAAGTCATGTCACTCAAATACGTGCACATATATAATGCATAGTTGATGTTGATGTTATGTTTACACCCAACAGCCAAACATTTACTTGCTCCTGTGCCCCCAACGCCTCGTGTCTGTCTCTTGGTACGGATCAATGTTCATGGATCAACCATAGTACCACACATGTTTTGGACTGTCAGCTCATGACATTGCAGTTACTGAAAAGACAGATCGATTCTCATGCTTATATTTAAAACGGAAATCACCAACCAATTAACGACTTTCGACCATAGCTAGGAGACAGCACTGTACAACCATATCATGTTTCAACTTTGGTACTTCACTGCTTATTATGTCCCGGCCATATCATGTTTCAACCTACTGATGCATGGTGGCAGATGCTCTTTGTAATTTCCGATGATACTTAATCTATATCCATCAATTTCCGAATAGTAAATGATCATTCTTATCAAAAATAAGTTTTGCATTATATGTTTATAAGGTTAAGCATTATAAGATAAGATCATATATACATACATACTAATATTTTTAGCTTCTTTTCATGGTAGATATGGTGGATGAGTCTCCTAATAAACATAATTTGAAATGCTAGGATACGAGAAACTAGCGAAATTAGAAAAATAACTCGATTTATTTATTTTTTAATAAAATTATAACTATCGAATTAGTAATAAAAGGTACTATGTAATTTATGTGTCATTGGACTTGAAAAGGAGATATTTTATGCTGCACTAAGTAAAAGTCAAAGTTATGAAGCTTATGGGTAAATCCTCGCCCCTCTTTGTTCTTCAGAAAGCTCGTTTATTATTTATATGGTGTTGGCTAGTCTAATTAATTGTTCTTGGTACACTATCGGGATGCGTTATCGTTTGGAAGTAAATGTAAATGTTATTACAAATTCATCCGGGACCAAATTTTTGCCGCAGATCAACCATTGAAGCATTTGCAAGAACCGCTGCGACACTGGCTCAAAGTATAGCTGAGATTTTGGCACTGCACTTGGGGGTGAAGACCCGATTCTTTGCAGAAAATTGCGCAGCAAGCAGTAGCTATCTTCGGATGAATAGATATCCACCATGTCCCCTCTCTTCCCTCGTTTATGGCATTGTTCCTCACACCGACAGTGATTTCCTGACCATATTACATCAAGATCAAATTGGAGGGTTGCAATTTAAGAAAAATGGAAGCTGGCTAAGCCTTAGGCCTAACCCAGATGCTCTAATAATCAGCATCGGCGACTTATTCCAGGTAATCTTTAATCAGATGGAACTTCAATCAGATGCAAGACTAGCTTACAATTTGTTACTTGTACTCCAATATCTTCGTTGCCACTAAAGCATACATACCCTGTAGTCAGTATATATTTTATAACAAAGACTATTTCTGAAAAAAAAAAAAAAGCACAACAAGATTCAATTTCTACAAGCAAAGATTTTCAAATTAAAATAATAGGACAATAAGGTTAAATTTGACAAAAGTAGAAACATAAATTAACTATCTTTAAATATTAGTCTGATTCTTGCTATTTTCGCTCATAATTTCTTTTTTATGTGGTGTTAATTAAATGTATAGGCATTTAGCAATGATGTTTTCAGGAGCATTTTTTTTTTGATGCTAATCGTGAGTATTATTGATTAACCATAAGATGTTACACTGATGTTTTCAGGAGCATAGAACACCGAGTGGCTGCTCCTCGGGAAGTTGAAAGGTTTACGGTCGCATATTTCTACTGTCCTTCAGATGATGCCGTTGTACAGAGCTGTGGCAAGCCAGCAATGTACAGAAAGTTTAGTTTCAGAGAGTATAGGCAGCAAATCCAGAAGGATGTTGAAGCTACTGGTGACAAAGTTGGACTCTCAAGGTTCCTCATCTGAAACCGATAATTACCACAAAGAACAAAGTTGTGAATCGAAAATTTCAGCAACTAGTACTTTGTATAGCTTGGCCAATTTTGATCAGTAATCTATAGGTTGGAGTGTGCTCCAGTTGTAAGAACATGGAAACATGAAAAGCAAATTCTTTGAATTTTTTTTACGTGGCATGGTTTGATGATGATTATAGGCATGGTTGATATCAATGACGAAGCTAGCAAGGAATTGAAGGGGGGCCAAAATAAAAGAAAAAAGGGGAAGGTAAGGTTTGAACCACGGTCGTTGAAGGAAATCAGCACACACTCCCACCAGACCAAGCTTCATTTCGTGTATCATTTACTACACCATATAGTAATATCAGAATTTCAGGGGAGGCCATGGCCCCCCTCGGCCCCCCGAGGCACCGCCACTGGTTGATATTTTAGCTTTATTTTGATAGTATAGACCTGTTCTTTGCTTTTTTTTTTTTTGATTGAAATGTTATTGGATTTCATTAACTAGTGGCAGTATTACATTCCCCTTGTAGTAGGCACCAAATATGAGGTGGGGGCACATGTCCAGTAGACTGGTAACTTACAGTGGAAGGAAAGATGCACTAATGCATCAACTACTTTATTACAATCTCTAGGAGCATAGGTAAAAGAGCAGCTGTGGCAATGCTGGGCCAACAGGGCAATATCATTCACAATCTTTCCAATGTTAGAGTGGTTGTCCTCTGTAGATGTAACCCAGTTATACAGAATAAGTGAGTCAGTTTCCAGAATGATGTTCTGCCAACCCTTGGCCAGAGCTGTAGCTAGACCGTCTCTCATTGCTAGAGCTTCAAGGGTCAAAGGGGTTGTTATACTGTCAATCCTTTTAGCAGAAGCTCCTAGTAAGCTACCAGTGTGATCTCTGAATACTACACCAGTTCCGCCAAAGCCCTCTCTCATATTGACAACACGTCCGAGTTTACTTTCACGTATCCATGGGGAGGAGGTTCCCATTTATGAGAGGGACGAGGATGCCGGGGGGTAGTGGGGGATGACCCTTGTATTATGGTTTTCCTGACATCCAAGTAGTCACAACTGAGCCTGCACGCATTATCAACCACTTCAATGGCTGAGGAATCCTCCTGTTGGAACAGTGCTTTATTCCGAGCCTTCCATACATGGTGCATAAGAGTTAGGGTCATAGCGGAGGACTCAGGTGTCTCATCCCGTATCAACCGGTCCAAAAAGGAGAGCACCGTTTCAGATGGCAGGATTGGCTCCCGTTTTTTCCATTTAGAGTGGCGCCAGATTTCAAGAGACGGAGGACAGTCAAAGATTGCATGGCGTGTGGTCTCAGGGGAGGCCTGACAGCGTTGGCATAAGTCGCTGTCAGTGATTTTCCTTCGCCGGAGGCAGTGCTGCACAGGTAGCACTTCATGGGCTAGTCGCCAGATGAAGTTCTTGACTCTGTTGTGAATTTGAGCAGCCCATAGACGGCGCCAGAAGCTTGATGTCCCTCCACCGGAACTGCTAGGCTGAAGACTGGTTACATATGCACGTTGTGCATGGTATGCACTACGCGTTGTGTAAGTCACCATTTCTAGTGTAGAACCAGCCTCAGGAGTCCGCCACATCTTGTAAAGGCAGAGAGATTGATTTGATGGCTTCAACATCTGGTGTTGTGAAGTACTTTTCAAGTGCAGTTAAATCCCATTGGCGAGGGTTGGACGTCATGAGATTGGCTACCATAGTAGAGTCCGAAGGTTATTTAATGTAGAAGGGTTTGAAGGCCCACGGCCGCCTGATCCAAGGATCATCAGTAATTGAGGTTGAGGTACCATTACCAATATTCCTTACCAAACCCTTCAGCAAGACCTCGCGGCCATGGAGGATACTTCTCCACGTATAAGAAGGTCTGTTTCCCAGTTTGGCATGGAGGAAGTCACTGGATCTAAAGTACTTAGCCTTGAGCACCTGTGCACAAAGGGAGTTGGGTTGTTGGAGAAGCCTCCAGCTTTGCTTGGCAAGGAGAGATAGGTTGAAGGTGGTGAGGTCCCGAAATCCAAGTCCACCCTTATATTTTGGTTTGCATAGGGTGTCCTAACTAAGCCAGTGAAGCTTTCGATCATTCTAGGTACTGCCCCACCAAAATCTGGCCATTAAGGAGGTCAGCTCATCACAAAGGGAGGCTGGCAGCTTGAAGACAGACATGGCATAAGAGGGGATCGATTGCGCCACGGCCTTAATGAGAATTTCTTTGCCCGGTTTGAAAGAAGGCAACCTTTCCATCCTTTGATCCGGTTCCATACTTTCTCACGAATTTGCTGGAACACAACCCTTTTGGCCTTGCCGAGCATCGATGGCAAGCCCAGATATGAGATGTGACAGCCCTCCTCTTTTACACCTAAAATGAATTTGATTCCGTCCTTGAGCTCAGGTGCCCAGTTCGGACTGAACTGAATGGCGGATTTGTCAAAATTAACCACCTGGCAGGATAGAGACTGATATGCATCCAGGATTCTTTTGATGGTCCTTGCGATAGATGCCTTTGAGAAGATAAGTGAGTCATTGGCAAATAGTAGATGGGATATCTGGGGTGCTCCATTGCAAACACTAAAAGATTCCCACTCCCCATTGGCTTCTGCAGTGTCCAAAAGAGCAGACAATCCCTCACTGCACAAAAGAAATAAATAGGGCAATATTGCATCTCCTTGTCTGAGGCCACGGGTTGGGATGATGGTTTCTGTGTAGGCGTCATTGACTCTGACAGAGTAGGTGGTGGACTGTAAGCAGTTCATGACAAGGTTGACGAAGTTGATAGGAAATCTCATGGTTAGCATCATTTGCCTTAAGAAAGGCCATTCGACCCTATCAAAAGCCTTGGACATGTCAAGCTTTAGTGAGAAGACCCCTTCCTTTGGTTTTTTCTTTCTTTTGAGGCAGTGGAGCATTTCAAAAGCTATAAGAATGTTGTCGGATATGAGCCTTCCAGGTAAGAAGGCGCTTTGGTTAGGGGCAATAAGGTGGGGCATACAGTTCTTCAATCTGTTTGCGATTGCCTTGGAGGCGATTCTGTACAGGACATTCGATAGGCTGATTGGCCTGAGATCAGACATTGAGCGTGGTTGTTTACATTTTGGGATAAGGGTGATGTGTGTTGACCCCAACTCTCGCGGGACCTGACCGGAGTTTAGGACAGAGAAGAGGCTGCCGGTGATATCCGAGTGGACTAGGTGCCAATACTTCTGGTAGAATCGGGGTGGCATGCCGTCGGGGGCCTGGGGCCTTTCCTGGGTGCATATCAAATAATGCATGTTTGATGTCCTCTGGGGAGAAAGGAGCTGCTAGGGCATCATACCAACAAGGCTGCATTTTATCTGCTAAAGAAGTAAGACTGGCGGAAGGCATAGAGCAGTGTTGGGTGGTAAACATATTGTTAAAATAGGTAGAGACAACAGATATGATACCCGAAGGTTCTTCAATAAAGATCCCACGCGAATTTTGCAAGCCAGAGATTTGATTCTTTTTTCGTCGTTAGTTAGCTTTCCTATGGAAGTAGGAGGTGTTAGAGTCTCCACTTTCCAACCATAAAGCTCTCGATCTCTGCCGCCAAATCAATTCCTCTCTTTCAAGAAGATCATCCAGCTTGCCATGAAGTTCCCTCTTCTGTTGGATAACATTTGTTGTCGGTCTTTTGGAATCGAGCTGGTCAAGATGTCTACGTGTGTTGGCAATTTCCCGGGGAATATTACCATAAGTAGCGCTGTTCCATCTTGACAACCTGGTTAGGGTGTTAGCCAATTTTTCACCAACGTGAACTACAGAATTCTGGCCTGACCCCCCACACCATATCTCCTTCACAATATCTTCACAAGCAATGTCTTTGCACCAGTGATCTTCGAATCGCAATCTAGGTTCTCTCTTCTGTCTTGTCTCAGATGATAAAGAGAGAAGGATGGGTATGTGGTCAGATTCATAGGGTTGTAAGTGGGAGACGTGGCCTGTAGGGTATTGTAAGGCCCAGTCAGCCGTGCAGAGTACTCTATCAAGTCGAAGTTTGACATTGTGGTGTCCACGTCGTCCATTGTCCCAGGTAAATGGGAAGCCAGAGAATCTCATATCTTCAAGATTACAGAAATCAACTGCCTCTCTAAAGGCCTTCATTAGCCTGTTTGGTTTTTCAATTTAGCCTAACTTTTCGTCTGCCTTTAAAATCTCGTTGAAGTCTCCCAAAACCACCCATGGAAGGCTTGATTTGGATTTGAGGTGCCTAAAAAGATTCCACGTGCGAAGTCTAGCAGTTTCATTGGGCTCCCCATAAAAGCCTGTGAGCCAAGGGGGGGAACCATCATCCTTTACTTCCACGTCAATGTGGTTTGATGAATACGACAGTAAAGTAATGTCAATTTCCTGTTTCCATAATAGGGCAATACCCCCGCCTCGACCATCACCAATGCAACTGACAGAAATCCCATGTAGAAGACCTGTACTGATTTTGATTCTTTCCATCTCCAGGGTTGTTCTCCTAGTCTCCGTTAGGAAAACAATTTTCGGGTTTTCGCTCCTAATAAGAGCCTTTAGGCGACGAACTGCCCGGGGATTCCCGAGACCCTGGCAGTTCCACCCTACATAATTCATGGTGTTCGGCGGGGCTGTGGAACAGTTGTCCCAGCCTCCGCCGTTTGCTGTGAGGGTGCTACTTTTTCAATAGCTTCATTAGTGGTTGTAGGTTGTGGATGCATAGGTGGTGTGCTAGTCAAATTCATCCCCTGAGCTCTAGCCATCAGTTGTGTGTAGCTGACGTATTCAGTGGGTAGAGGGAGTCCAGATAAGGAGGGTAAAAGGATTGGGCTGAGTGTATGAGACGTAGGTTTATTGGGTGGGTGTGTCTTGGAGGGTGTAAGTTTGGGCTTTTTGTAGGATGTTGTTTGTGTGCAGGCTTTCCGTTTGTTGGAGCCTTGTGATGGTTAGGCCTTGGTTTGGTGTCTATATAGAGGACCATTAGTGGCCCGTGGGTTTTATTGGTTTGATGATTCCTGGGTTGAGATTAAGGGGGTGGGGTCGAAGGGGGCTATGGGGGGGTCTATAGGATCATGGGTTGGGTGGCATGTTGTAGGGTTGGCTGGTGGGTGGGTGGTCGGGTGGGTTACAGCTCCGGTGGGTCTTGGGGGTTCTGGGATGGTTGATGGCGGGGTGAGTGGGTGGGATATAGGTCTAGTGGGGCCTGGGGGTAGTGGGTTTGAAAGGGGGCTGCAGGTGGGAAGGATTGGGTGTGTGGTTTTTTCAGGGGAGTTGGTGGGGGATCAGAGACATTCCCTTTATGTGTAAACAGAGATGGGCGACCATAAGGGGGTTTAGAGGATGCCTTACCCAAAGGGGATTTATTCGTGGCTGACAAACCTTCTGGCCTCAGGGCAGGTTTAGTGGACTTGTCTGCATGTCTTTCATCACAGGTCTGTGAAGTTGCAGCACCTTTTGCAGAGCCACTTTGGTATTCACGATGTACGTGCCTTCCACTGGCCGAAGGGTGACATCCCTGTTCTGGGAGGCGGTTGGCACCGAAATTCTTCAACGACACCTTTTTGTTCTTTGCACGAGTAGCCCTTAACTGGGTAATTCCGGTGATCTGTTCCGTTCTGACACGACCTCTTCTTCTATCGTCGGATAGGGAGGGGCAGTCTTTATCCACATGGCCAACCCTTGCACAGTAGTAACAATTATCCAAGAGGTTTTCATATTAGAACTGGACCCAATGAGCCTCATCGCCCGGTAATTTATGGAGGAATCCCGTGGGTAGAGGTCGATGAAGGTTGATCACCACCTTCATTCTGAAGTTATCGTCCCAATGGGGTGAGTTGTCATCAGGCAGTTCGTTCTGCTCAACTGCCGCGATAAGTTCATATCCGATCTTTCTTGCTCTTCGCATGGTCATCATGTGCGGTGCTAGGCCTGACACTTGGAGCCAGATGCTAGCTTCGTCAAGCTTCAAGTCCACCAGAGAAACGGAAGGTGGCCATTCAATAAGGCAGAGTAAGAAACCGGCGAAGTTCCAGGGAGAGCCGGCAAGGATACGTTCCTTTTCTGAGATCGATGAGAAGTGAAAGACGAAAACATTATCTTTCAACTCCTTAACTTCCACCGGTTTAGTCAGACTCCATGCTCGTGTCAATGCTTCCCCGATAGTTTTTGCTGTGAAGCGCTTGAAACTGGCTAGGAGTGTACCTACCGGGGTAACTATTGGCGGACTTTCCTCACCCTCGCTGTCAAATTCCAGGATAGGGATGGGTGGAGGCTCAGGGGAGACTGAATGCTCCTGTTAATACATAGTTGAGGAACTAGTCATGATGAATCCACTCGTGAAGAGGGCACAAGATCCACAAGGGCAAGTGTAGGAAGACCTACTGGAAGGAAGCTGCTTGGGAAGGGAGAACTAGATTAGGCTTTGAAAGGGAAAGAAAGATGCGGCGACGGCTTCAGTGTTGCACACTCATGACCTGTTCTTTGCTTTGAAGTTTCATAATTGGTTCTCTTTGTATGTTTGGCTAATTATGTTTTTTTTTTATGCTAATGGTCTTTAATTATGTATTGCCAACACCATCTTTCTATTATAAATAAGTTTTTTTTATTCTATGTTAGTTTTTTTGTATCCTTCAACTTTGTCAATTTTTCAAGACTTGTACCTGAAGAATTTTTTGGCAAAAACCTGCACCTGATAAAGGCCTCGAGTTTCTGTCCTTTTTACCTTCCCTAGCCGTATTCCACTCAATGGGTGACACGTGGCACCACGTGGACGGTGGGCCCCATTGTGTCCGAATTTTTTAATGTTATCCCTCTTTTCTCTTCCTATTTATTTTTTAATTCATTTAGAAAATAAAAAAAGTAATATTAGTCAGATTGCACCGATAAATGTACAGTCGCAGTCAGATTCCTTATTCTCTCCCCCATTAGTTTCACGACGTCCTTCCCCTCGTTTTCCACAACTCAGCTCTCACACTCACTTCTCTTTACTTCACTGGAGGAAAAAACAAAGATCCTCGCTTTGCATTTGCATTCAAACAGCCGCCACCAATAGTCAGTGTTCCATTTTAGCATGAACAACATAAACCCATATCTGAAATCTTCATCCCTTGTTGTCTTCCTTACTGTCCTGACAGTATTCCTTTGTCTAGAACCCCAACAATATGACTGCCTCTCTTCACTAGAAATGCTCGTTTTGCCACTCAAGACCCAAGTAATCCTATCCGGGTCAGTACCCAGATCCTCGAACAAGCTTCTCTTCCACCACAACGTCAGCCTCACCTTAGGCACCCTTCCACAGAATGTGTCCATGGTCATTGACGCTGAAAGCGAGCTCTTGGCTTCATTGCACCCCCGATTACCCGACCACGTTCAACCCGACCCAGTCCACTTCTTACCGCCCCGTACCCTATTCTTCCCCCATCTACACTAACCGGAGCCGCCCCAACGGCCGCGCCAACCAAATCCCCCACCTCTCCTACTTCAACTCCTACCAAGACCGCCACTCCCCTTACTGCTCCGGCACAGGCTCCCACCCTCGCCCCACCTGTTTCCACCCCTACTACCTTTCCACTAGCCTCCTCTTCCAGCAAGATCCCGACCGCTACCCCCACCGGATTAACTCCCACCAGCTTTCCTCCTGCTCCCTTGGGCCTTTCCGCAGGTGGCCCACCTCCGTGCCCGCTGGTCTAGGCTTGTCTCGCACCGCTACTCCTTCTTCTCCTTCGAATGATGTCGCTATGAACGAGGGAGCTGTCTTTAGCGCTCTCTTGGGAGTTGCTTCCGCTTTGTCCTACTTGTTGATGTAGATCTAGGTAGTTTCGAATATTTAGGTTTTGATTTGAGTAGGATATTGAGCCTTGATTTATTTTTTTAAAATTTCTCGATTTTTTTTTCTTTGTTTATGGATGGTGATGGTAGCGACTCTCTTGTATTTTGACGGTTGAGATTTGATTTCTCACTCTTTATTTGTTTTCTATATTTATTGTTGTCATTATTATTATGATTATTATTATTATTGTTCATTCAGTATGTATTCATTTTATTCCACTCTCTGACCATTAATTTATTATGTTTTGAAGTATGATTTTTCAACTTTGGATGTCAACTGAACCATAATGATTTTTCTTTTTCGAATTGGTAGTGATTTCAAATTACTCAGTTAAAGATATTTTTTTTTGCAATTATAAATAATAAATAATTTTCTTTTTAAAATTTTTAATAATTTCAAATCAATAAGTTTGAAATTCCATTTGTTTTCCAATTAGAAGTAATAATTAATTTTCTTTTTAAAAATTTATAATTATTTTGAATTAATTAAACCCCAATTTTTTTTCTATTTTTTCTAATAACAATATTACTTTTATGCATTTTGGGTCGGGTATTCACACCAGCAGTCTTGGTATTGTCAGTCGGGTTCGGTATTAAGCTTTAAGGAGTGCGTTTCTCACTGTGGGGCAGCCTTGCAAAGCTGGAACAAACAAACATTTGGTAATGTCAGCTCTCAGTTGAAGAACCTGACCGACCACCTCACACAAATTCAGTCAGGATCCTTGACTATGGATCGGCTGGAGGAGAGTAACCGAGTGGCGGTGGGGTTAGAGAATTTATTATTGGCTGAGAAAAAGTTGTGGAGGTAGCGGTCAAGGATTACTTGGCTAAGGGAGGGAGATAAGAACACTAGCTTCTTTCATCCAAAAGCTTCACACCGTAAGCTGAGGAATACTATCAAGGGCCTCAAAGATGAATTTGGGCGATTTTAGTCTAGCCATGAGAGGATAAGTCGAGTTGCTATGCAGTTTTACCAAGATCTCTTCTCCTCTTATGATCCTACTGAAGTGTCTCATGTGACGAGGCTATTGAAAACTCGAGTAACGGCTGAGATGAATGACATGCTTATACGTCCTTTTTCTCCATTGGAAGTGAAGGAAGCCTTCAACCAAATGCACCCCACTAAAGTGCCAGGTTCGGACGGTATGCCTACTTTATTGTTTCAACATTATTAGCATGTTGTTGGTTCGGATGTGGTTACTCTTGTTTTGAATGTCTTGAATCATAAGGCCTCCACCAAAGATATCAACACAACACATATAGTCATGATTCGCAAAGTCCCAAAACTAGATAAACCTGAATATTTCCGTCCCATTAGTCTATGCAATGTAGTTTTCAAGATGATTACCAAGACCATTGCTAACCGTCTGAAAACAATCCTCCCCCAAATGATTAGCCCTGCAAAAAGTGCTTTCGTCCCCGGTAGACTAATAACAGACAATGCTTTAGTAGCCTTTGAGACCTTTCATTACATGAAAAGAGAGTATCTGGGAAGAAAGGTTATTTGACTCTAAAACTGGACATGAGTAAGGCCTATGATAGTGGAGTGAGGTTTTCTTGAGCATTCGATGCTTTGTCTTGGTTTTGATTCTGATTGGGTCGATTTGATAATGCGTTGTGAGACAACTGTATCTTTTGCTATTTGGGTGAATGGTGCCGCTTCTAATTTCTTTGTCCCCACAAGAGGTCTCTACCAAGGGAATCCTTTGTCACCTTACCTTTTCCTGATTTGTGCAAAAAGCTTGTCCAATTTAATCAGGTTGGCAGTCGAACGGAGGGAATAATATGAGGTCAGTATATGTCAAGGTGCCCCTTGTGTCACCCATCTTTTCTTTGTAGATGACAACGTCCTCTTTGCCTAGGCTACCATACTAGAGGTTGAAGCCATTAAAAAAATCCTGGAACTCTATGAGTTGTCATCGGGTCATAAAATAAACTTCAACAAGTCCGAGATCTCCTTTAAAGAAACTTAACCACTGTTGTATGGTAGAATAATAGACACACCAGACCTGGTGCCTTAGGGCTTTATTATACCACTTCAGTATGTGTGTTACACAAGGAATACAACTCCTATATGATATGAACTTAATATACGATAAGATACAGCCTCACACTTATCACTACTGACAACTAATCAACACATATCAGATAACAGATACTTATCATCTAATATCCCCCCACAAACTCAGCCGGGTCGCGGGCAGAGGTTGAGTTTGATTCGCAGTGTGTGAAAGCGACTAACAGCCAACGGTTTGGTGAGAATGTCTGCAATTTGCTCCTCGCTTGAGATAAACCGAACAACAAGTGCGCCCTTTGAAACTTGTTCTCGCACAAAGTGGAAGTCAATTTCCACATGCTTAGTTCGAGCATGGAGCACCGGATTGCGACTCATGAAGGTTGCACCTAAATTGTCACACCATAGAGTAGGCTTGTTTACTGGAATTCCCAGTTCCTGCAGCAAATTTGTCACCCATAGCAATTCTGCAGTGCTGTCAGCTAATGCTTTGTATTCAGCCTCCGTGGATGAACGAGCAACAGTTCGTTGCTTGCGAGAGGCCCACGCAATGAGATTTCCCCCATAGAATATAAAGAAGCCTGTTGTGGACCGTCTATCATCTGGGCTGCCCGCCCAATCGGCATCCGTATAAACCTGTAAATCAGACTGTTGTGTTTGTTGAATGTAAAGTCCGTTGATAGGAGTGTGCTGTAGGTACCTTAGTATTCTCTTGACGGCCATGAGATGCTGGTTGGTTGGTGCATGCATAAACTGACTGACTTTGCTTACAGAATATGCAATGTCTGGCCGAGTTATGGACAAATATTGCAAGGAACCAACAAGCTGTCGGTACTCTATAGGATCAGATAAAAGTGTACCTTGATCTTTCCGCAAAGACGCTGTCACAGAAGCCGGAGTTACAACAGGTTTGCACGTGCTCATACCTGCCTTCTTCAAGATTTCTTTGGTATATTTTTCCTGAGTTAAGATTGCACCAGTGTCGTTGTAATGAACTTCATTCCCAAGAAAATAAGAGGGCTTTCCAAGGTCTCGAAGGGCAAATTCCTTGCTCAGCCGAGCCACAAGTGTAGTCACAAAACTTGTGTGAGAGCCTGTGATGATAATATCATCGACATATACAAGAAGGAAAACTCGAATAGCATTATGATTGTAGATCAACAGAGAAGGATCAGAATGGGAGACTGTAAATCCTTGAGTGATCAGAAAGTTACTAAACCTGGAGTACCATGCACGAGGAGCCTATTTTAAACCATATAAGGACTTGTGTAGAAGACAGACATGTGACTTCTTAGTGGGATCAACGAATCCTGGTGGTTGCACCATATAAACCCATTCTTGAAGACATCCAATCGGCATCCGTATAAACCTGTAAATCAGACTGTTGTGTTTGTTGAATGTAAAGTCCGTCGATAGGAGTGTGCTGTAGGTACCTTAGTATTCTCTTGACGGCCATGAGATGCTGGTTGGTTGGTGCATGCATAAACTGACTGACTTTGCTTACAGAATATGCAATGTCTGGCCGAGTTATGGACAAATATTGCAAGGAACCAATAAGCTGTCGGTACTCTATAGGATCAGATAAAAGTGTACCTTGATCTTTCCGCAAAGACGCTGTCACAGAAGCCGGAGTTACAACAGGTTTGCACGTGCTCATACCTGCCTTCTTCAAGATTTCTTTGGTATATTTTTCCTGAGTTAAGATTGCACCAGTGTCGTTGTAATGAACTTCATTCCCAAGAAAATAAGAGGGCTTTCCAAGGTCTCGAAGGGCAAATTCCTTGCTCAGCCGAGCCACAAGTGTAGTCACAAAACTTGTGTGAGAGCCTGTGATGATAATATCATCGACATATACAAGAAGGAAAACTCGAATAGCATTATGATTGTAGATCAACAGAGAAGGATCAGAATGGGAGACTGTAAATCCTTGAGTGATCAGAAAGTTACTAAACCTGGAGTACCATGCACGAGGAGCCTATTTTAAACCATATAAGGACTTGTGTAGAAGACAGACATGTGACTTCTTAGTGGGATCAACGAATCCTGGTGGTTGCACCATATAAACCCATTCTTGAAGACATCCATGGAGGAATGCATTACGAACATCGAGTTGTTTCAATTCCCATTGATGTTGTAATGCCAAAGAGAGAACAATCCGGATTGTCGTGGGCTTCACAACCGGACTGAAAGTTTCTGAATAGTCGATGCCTGGCCTTTGATGAAAACCTTTCGCCACTAGACGCGCTTTGTAGCGCTCAATGCTGCCATCTTGCCTCTTTTTGACCCAATATACCCATTTACAACCAACAACATTCATCCCAGGAGAGTATGGTACCAGAAACCAAGTCCGATTATGGTGTAGTGCAGCCATCTCCTCTTTCATAGCATGCTGCCATTCTTGGTGTTTGGAAGCAACAGTGTAACAACTTGGCTCATTAATGGGTGGTGGTCGAACCTCAGTGATATGGGTAGAGGGCGAGAATCATTGCGGTGGTTTTCTATTTTGTCTAAGAACCATTGGATGTTGTCGTGGCTGTGGTGGTGGAGTAGGACTTGATGGTGGACTAGAACTTTGGCTTGTACTAGGGATGGGAGAGGTATGTGTTGGTGATTGTGGTGGCGTGATGGAAGACAATGGTGGAATAGGTGAGGACTGTACGACCGGTGTATTGCTTAGCTTGGAGACATCTAAATGGGAAGGAAGAGTTTGTGTGGAACTGGGAAGCTGTGGAGAAAGGCTGGTACCAGTAGAGGTTATCAGAGAAGTATCTTGTGCTGGAGGAACTGTCGGTGAAGGGAAAAACACTGATAGTGGCACAGAAGTCCATTGGGTTGCAGTAGTGGAATGTGGGATGGGGTCTTGCTGTTGTGTAACAAAAGGATAACTGTTTTCGAAAAACTGCACATGACGTGCGATGTAAAATCTCTTTTTAGTAAAATCAAAACATCTATAACCTAGATGAGTAGAACTATATCTAAGGAAAACACAAGCAGTGGACCGATACTCAATCTTGTGATTATTAAATGGCCTGAGGTAAGGAAAACATAGGCAGCCAAAGACACGTAGAAAAGAATAATCAGGATTAGTGCGAAAAAGGACTTGATAAGGGGAGTTATTTTGTAAAATAGAGGTCGGCATGCGATTAATCAAGTATATCGCAGTTTCAAAGGCAAAATGCCAATATTTTTGTGGAACACATGCTGTTGCCATTAAGGTTAATCCCGTTTCAACGATATGACGATGACGCCTCTCTACTGCTCCTTGTTGTTCATGTGTGTGTGGACACATCATTCTGTGTTGAATCCCAATATTAGCAAAATATTTATTCAACTTTCTATACTCTCCCCCCCAATTTGTCTGTATTGCCTTAATTGTAGTGTTAAATTGACGTTCAACTCGTTTCTGGAAAAATTGAAAAATATCGAAAACTTCGGATTTGTTGTGCAAAGGAAAGAACCAAATATATTTGCTGTAATCATCAACGAAAATAACATAATAGAAGTGCCCATCAGTACTAGATGTTGGAGAAGGACCCCATACATCACTGTAAATCAATTCGAAAGGTTGTTGAGCACGCTTATTTGTTACTGAAAGATGACCTCTAGACATTTTCCCTAACAGACAATGAGAACAAAAAGACTGACTCTGGGAACGAGAAATAACTGGAAGGTGATTGTTATTAAGGATGCGCTGCTGGACTTGAGAATGTGGGTGACCCAACCTTCTGTGCCAAATCAGAGGATCCACACGAACAGCAAGAGATACATCTAGATGACGACGAATACTGGTTGATGGAAGCTGATACAAACCATCAATGCTCGGGCCCGTGACTATGGTTTGCCTGGTATCCTGGTCCTTTATACAAAAATGATGTGGGTGAAATTCAAAGTAGACATGGTTATCAACAGTAAATTTTTGGACTGATAAGAGAGACCTAGTAATAGAAGGGACATGAAGAACATCTTCTAGTCGTAATGGTTTAGTAGAAGTAGGAAGAAGTTTTGAGCCAATACCCGAGATTGCTAGTTGTGCACCATTGCCTACTTGCACCGAGTCGGAGCCTGGGTAATCTTCATAGTTGGTAAATTGGTGATAATCAGGAGTCACATGATGACTCGCTCCAGTGTTGGGAAACCATGTCGAGGAAGCATAAGACTGCGGAGTATGTGGAACATGATTCGCAACATGCGCACTCGGCCCTGACATGGTATTCCTGTGATAGCACTTCACTGTAGTGTGGCCAAGTTTTCCACATATCTGACAACGAGGTTTGTAGATGATAAGTATCTATTATCTGATATGTGTTGATTAGTTGTCAGTAGTGATAAGTGTGAGGCTGTATCTTATCGTATATTAAGTTCATATCATCTGAAAATCAACACATATCAGATAACAGATACTTATCATCTAATATCCTTCAGCCGTAATGTGCCACAACAGACACAGATTTTGCTTGAGCAGAGAGTTGGTGCTAAGGCAGTGGAGACTCATGCGAAGTATCTTGGCCTACCTACAGCTTTGGGGAGGTCTAAGAAGCATGTTTTTTGGCAATGATTAAGGATAGGGTCTGAAAGAAGTTGAAGCAGTGGAAGGAAATGTGTTTGTCAATTGCAGGAAAGGAAGTCCTAATTAAAGTAGTGGTGTAATCAATTCCTACATACCTAATGTAGTGCTTTGAGATCCTAATTTCTGTGTGCAAGGAAATTGAGGCCATTGTTTCCAGATTTTGGTGGGGGAAAAAGAAGGATGAACGAAGGATTCATTGGGTGAAGTGGTCACGGTTATGTCACCGGAAGAAGAAAGGAGGAATGGAGTTTAGGGATCTCTAGTATTTTAATCAAGTTTTGTTGGCAAAGCAGTGTTGGAGGTTGGTTCATGATGAGCAATCCTTACTCTTTCGAGTGCGACAACCAAAATATTTCAGAAACAAAATGATCCTTCAAGCAGAAGCATGATAGTCAGAGTTTTACTTTCAAGAGCATCATGCATGTGCAGGAGCTGCTGTCTAAAGGGCTCAGGTGGAGAGTGGGTACAAGGAATTCGGTTCGTATTTGGGGTGACAGGTGGTTACCGGAGCAAAATGGGTATCGAATCTTGTCCCCTGTGAAAATTCTAAGTGCGAATGCAAAAGTAGCTAACCTGTTGCAGTAACACTCTATACTTTGGAACGACACTCTAATAGATGACATTTTCCTACCCTTTGAAGCATAGCAAATTAAGAGCATACCCTTGAGTAGATTCCCTCGGGCAGACAAGCTGGTTTTGCATTTCACTACTAACAGGGAGTTTAGTGTGCGGAGCGCCTATTAGGTGGCCTTTGATGCTCAAGTCGGGAACCCAAACTGTGGTGGGGGTAGTGGAAGAACCCAAGTATTCGACTGGATCCAGATTTGGTCTTTAAATCTTCCTTGAATTAATGCCAATAATTACGGGAAACACAATTAAGGCAGCCAAGGATGCCGCAATTATAGTGATGGAACATAAAAGGAATGGTGAATTAGAGGAGCAACTCGTGATTGCAGCAGAATTAATACAGGCAGAGTGGAAATATGAAGGCTGCTATTTATCACATGCCTAATCAGAGTAAATCAAATCCCTTACATTCTGCTAGCAATAAAATCGAATCCCATTTAAATTCAACTTCAAATCGCCTACCAATTTCAAATTCTTTTGGGCCTTTGGCTGAACATGAGGAGAGGGAGGGACAGTCCTTTTTTGAGCCCAAATCTTCACATCACAAGTTGGGCTCAACTATTTGTGGGCCGCATCTTAGGCCTGTCGTGAGGCCTACCCCAAGTGTTGAAGCGTCTTCTTCCTAGTGCAGAAATTTCATAACTAAGCCTATTAATACTATCGTGACTTCTTGTTCCCAGTGCAGTCAGCCTTCAGAGCAATATAATTCTTCAGACTCACATTACATACAATACCTGGAGCAGAGATTGAAGAAGGGCATACGATCCAGACGGGTTGATAGGGGGCACAAATTCAAGAAGTTAAGGGCCACCAGTAGTGTTACGTCTGCAGACTCTTTCGTTAATAGTGATATCAGGAGAGTTAACATGAGGATTAGTCAACAGGGGACGCGGCCAAGTCAAGACATTTCCTTTAGTGAGGTTGAAGCACAGGAAACCGTTGTTGTGGGTAATAGGTTAGGTTGGGAAATTTCGGGAGATCAGCAACATGTGATTTCAATGGCAAAGAATCTGGTGAAAAAAGAAGTCGTTGAATGGAGTAAATCCCAAGCTGATGTTTAGTCTGTTATCATGGAATACTAGAGGGGCGGTATATGGGTCTAAGCTTAGACATTTGCAGTTTTTAATTTGGAGGCATTCAGTTAACTTTCTTTTTTTGTTTGACACACGGGCACAAGTGGTGTATAAAACTTGGTGTCGCAGTATTTGGTCCCCACCAAATTTGGAGTTCTTACATGTTGAGCCGGTTGGACAAGTAGGGGGACTGGTGTTCATATGGATAATGATGAATTTACTTGTGAAAATTCTATTTGGGGAGATAGATGGTTGTTATTGGAAGGCACTATGGTGAGGATGAAGACCAAATTTTGTTTTTGCTATGTATATGCTCCAGTGGACTTACAGAACCGTATTGGTATGTGGGCAAATTTAGCACCGTTGAAGCAAACCTTCTCTTCACCTTGGTTAGTGGTAGGAGATTTCAATGAGGCTCTACGAGATACGGACAGAAGGAGTGGTAGAGTTGATGATCGTGGTGCAGCTGCGCTCCGACGATTCATGAATCGATTGTCACTTCTGGAATTTCCTTTGGAAAGTAGAAAATTCACTTGGGCAAATTCTTTAACGGCGAGTAAGATTGATAGGGTTATGGCCGAAGCTGAATGGAGTATTACTTTCTCCAATCTATACCTGCAAGCTGTGAGTAGGGGATATTCAAATCATTGGTCGTTACTTTTGTCACAAGAGAGAATTAATTGGGGATTCAAGCCATTCCGTTTTCTTTCTTGTTGGTGGGAGTATCCAAAGTTTGAGGACATTATCCATGAGATGTGGTTGGCTATTGAACATGAATTTACTCAAAAATACTACTTGTTGAAGAAGTTGGCCAGAATGCGAGTTGTACTTGCGCAATGGAATAAAAGGGTCTTTGGAAATGTCGACACAACAATCACGGATTTACAAACAAAAATAGATGACTTGGAACTGATTTTTGAAAGCCGTGACTGACGGTGGTGGAGAAAAAATGTTTGGCAGACACACGGGTTGAGCTTTTGGGTCGTGAATAGCAAAGAGAGAGCCTATGGAGACAGAAGTCGAGGATTACATGGGGACGCTTGGGTGATAAGAATACTAAGTTTTATCACACCTTTGCCTGTAATAGAGGAAGAAAGAAAGGTATTCACAGCATACGAGTTGGTGACACTGTTCTCGCAGATCCAGCTGGGATAAAATCTGAAGTGGTGACTTTCTTCTCTAGCATGTAACATGATGAGATGCAAGGTCGGCCAAGTATTGGTAGTTTGTGTTTTAACAGATTGGATGATGCTACAGTTGCAGCACTTGAAAGACCGACATCCATGGAGGAGGTTAAGGATGCAGTGTGGGCATGTGATAGTGCTAAAGCCCCGGGGTCAGATGGATTCAACTTTTCTTTTTACAACAAATGTTGGGATTTTTTAAAGGATGATATTTTTGATTTGATTCAGAATTTTTTTAGCACTGGCTAGTTCCCTAGAGGCTCTACATCTGCATATATCACATTTTTACCTAAAAAAGTTTCGGCAGAGACTTTTGATGAATTCCGACCTATAACTTTGATACATGGAATTTACAAAATTGTGTCCAAGATTTTAGCTGAAAGACTCAAGCCGGTTATGGGGTTTCTTATCAATTCAACACAATCTGGGTTTATAGCTAGGAGGAATATTATGGACTGCCATCTTATTGCTTCAGAGGTGATACATTCTTTGAAGGTTTCCAAGACACAAGCAGTGGTGTGGAAATTGGATTTTAGAAAGGCATATGACTCTGTGTCATGGGTGTATCTAGAACAGGTCATGCTGCGGATGGGGTTTGGTCGTCGCTGGATATCTTGGATTAATGCATGTCTCCACTCCTCCTCTCTTTCTGTCCTCATTAATGGCTCCCCCACAAGTGAGTTTGGTATGCAAAAGGGTTTGAAATAAGGGAATCCTCTCTCTCCCTTTCTATTTTTGATAGCCGCGGAAGGTTTACCTTCCTTGATTTCGCGGGCTACCTCTGTTGGTTTGATTGCTCCTATTACTGTACATGGCATACGTCTTTCTATTCTTCAATATGCTGATGATACTCTACTCTTCTCCACGGTGGATAGGGCTTCTTTACTGAATTCGAAGAGGGTGTTACGGTGTTTTGAGTTGTACTTGGGACTTAGTATCAATTTTTATAAAAGTGGATTAGTTGGTTTACAGTTGGCCGAGACGGAGGTGGAATGCCTTGCAGGGAGTCTATTTTGTAAAATGGAGCAGTTACCCATGGTGTACTTGGGGCTACCATTGGGGGCAAACATGCGCCTAGCTAAAAATTGGGATCCGATCATCAAAAAATTCCATTCAAGGTTGCATTCATGGAAGGGCTGGTTTGGTGTTGTTACGGTCGGTATTCTCTTCTTTACCACTTTTTTACCTATCTATGTTCAAAATTCCCGGGGTAGTGGCAAAGAAGATTGTCCGCATACAACGCACTTTTCTATGGGGTGGTACCCAAGCTACTCGAAAATTATGTTTTGTGGCTTGGTCGAAAATAGCGCAGCCAAAGGAGAAGGGTGGATTGGGTGTGGAGAATATATTAATCAAGAACCAATGCCTACTTTTTAAATGGCTGTGGAGGTATCATCACCAAGATGTTACATTATAGAAAACTCTTTTACAGGCTAAATGTGGAGTGCGTGGAGATTCATTTACACCAAAATTTAGGGTGTCGCAGGCATCACCAGTTTAGAGGGGTATTATATGGAGTGGCAGTTATGAAGGATTATCTAGTCTCCCCTTGCAATCTGGGATTGCTCTTTCTGTAGGTAATGGGTTGTAAATTCGCTTTTGGCAAGATACTTGGTCTGTGTTGGGTTGTTTGGAAGAGGCATATCATCGTCTTTTTCAGAATGCTAAGTTCAAGACAGCTACCTTGTGGGATGTATGGCAGAATGGTTACCTCTCAATGGGGCATGGGGTTGCATGGACACGTCCATTATACTCTTGGGAGGTGGTTACGTGCCGGCAGATTGAAGCTACATTGACCGATTTGCTCCGACCTGGGAGCATTGATGATGCATGGAATTGGCTCCGGAATGATCAGGGTACTTTCACAGTCAATAGTGCATATGGTAGCTTGTGTGCACCTGTGACGCAACCAATGCCACGTCCTTGGTTGTCGTTTATTCCTCCACATATTGCGTGCTTTTTATGGCGCTTGCTCAATGGGGGATTGGCTTTGAGAGCTGAATTACTGCGTCGTCATATCAATGAAGTTGCCGCAGCTGCTTGCCCCCTTTGTGGCCAGGAACTGGAGGATGCCTCACATCTTTTCCTGTTATGCCCCATCGTTGCTTCTTTATGGTCTCGTCTTTGCAACTGGTGGGGGGTTCGTTGGGTGTGTCCTGATTCTATTAGCACTTGGTTGTATCATTGGCCGCAGGTGTCTGGGTGCCGTTCATCTCAACAAATATGGATGTTACTTGGTCTTGCATTATTATGGACAGTATGGCTCTCCAGAAATGCTTTGGTTTTCTCCGCCAAACCAGTGCACACCGACCAGCTGCTCTTTGACCAGATTATCACCAAGGCATATGGGTGGTTTCGTACTCAACATCCAAGTTTTCCATATAGCGCAGGGGCAGCGCTAGCCTCGCCTGAGCCTTTTAGGAATTGGGGAAATGGGAAGCCTGTGTTCATTTGTTATACTCGTTGAGAGTCATTCTCGTGTATTGGGTGTTCCTGGTGATTTAGTTGGCGTTCTCTTTTATCAGTTTTGTACACTAACTTTTACTGTACATATTACTAATCATTAATAAAGAATCTCGCTTAGCATCAAGAAAAAAAAAAATCTTCCTCCTAAGATCTGTCACTTTTGGTGGCGTACTGTTCAGGACACCCTCCCAACCAGAGTGAAGCTTACTAGGCGAGGGGTGGATTGCGATCCTGGCTGTGGTCGCTGTAGTGGGATATCTGAGGACCTGGACCACCTGATGTTGAGCTGCCTGAAGTCATAGGATGTATGGGAAAACTTAGAAGTGGCAAGAGTGGTAAGGCCTTTCCTTGGCTGTCACTTTTCTTTTTTCGCAATAGATATCCTCTCCAACCAGAATGATGAGGTTCTGAGAAAGATATGATAAATTAAATAATCAATAATGTTATTATTTATTTTTGTACATGTAAGGCTATGCAGATGCATGTTGTCATCAACAAAATACATGCTGATCGTTTTTTTTTTTTTGCCAAATTACAAGAGGGGATGGTGTATAGAATTTTCAACTTATAACTGTTGTCATCAATATATGTTTTTTTTGCCAAAACATTCATTTGAGTTTGTTATCGAGATATAATTATAGCAAAATGCAATAGTACTACTTATTTATCAGGTAAGACAACAAAAAAGTAAGTTATATTGACATAGGTGCATTTACAGTGGATATAATATACATCATCTTTGCATATTAAAAATAAATAAATAATTTTTATATTTTTTATATGATAAATTTAATTATAATATTATTTATTAAAACATAACATAAAAATTTAAAAGTTCTTTTCTACCAACTTTAAATAAAAAATTAAATTTAAAAGTATGAGAGGTTAGTATATGCTTGATATTTGATCTTTTGACTTTATTTATGCTATCATATTTTTATATTTAATATAAAAATAAATATTTATAATATATATGCGTGATAAACCGCATAGTTTAAAAATTAGATCAGGAAAAACCATTATGGCACAGTGCATCAATCATATATATATAGTATTATAGGCATTTTAACGAATTACAAAAAGAATTCATGTTTGAGTTCCTGTTGTTTTTCTCGCTGTTGAATCTTTGACAACTCAAAATATACTCTCAAATTTTAAACTAAAAAAGATTTAACAACTGTAATTATTCAGGAATTTTGCACATTACCTGAATCAGGTTGGTTGGTGGTCCTTTCCACGTTGGATACATATCACCAAAGAAGGTTCTTGCACTAATAATCTGTTTTTAGAAAAACTCGATCGGATACTAAAAAAATTTAAGATGAAAAGAATGTATGGCTGCTTGAAAAGGACAGTAACGAAACGATGCTATTGCACCCACTTTTGCAACAGAAGCAGACCCATCCATCCATTTATAAGGAGAGCCAGAGCTGATGAGATACGCAAGGCAAATCATTCCTCCTCCTCTTCCTCCTCCCATATACACACTACACAGTATCCACATTAAAGATGGACATCGATCCTCCATTGAAAGAAACCTACAACTCCCTCCTTCACAAATCTTCTCCTCCACTAAGAGGAGAAGACAAGAGTACTACTACTACTGCTGCTGCTGCTGCTACTCTGATTGAGGAATGTGAGCTACCTCTCATTGACCTCAGCCTTTTAGGCCATGGAAGCAGCTGGGAGATGAGAGACAAGTGCATGGAAGACATACGCCAAGCTTCCAGTGAATGGGGATTCTTTCAAGTAGTGAATCATGGGATTCCACGACAGCTTTTGGACAGAATGCAGGACTTGCAGGTGAAGGTTTTCCAGCAGCCATTCAACACCAAAGCCACGCATAAGAAGCTCAACTGTTACCGGTGGGGTAACCCTAAGGCCACTTCCTCCAACCAGTTTTCATGGTCGGAAGCCTTCCACATACCTCTTACTGATGTCCCAGGATTAATGGTTGAATATCATAATCTCAGGTAAGTCAAGTTTTTCCTTTTCTATTGTCATTATTCCTTTTGTATTAACTAGTCCAAATTTGATTTTCTGTCAGAGACCGACCTGATGAAAACAAGTTAATTTGTCCCGTCAAATTGATATCATCATCAACAGTTTTCCTAGAGCAGAAATAGTAACTAGCAATAAGCAAAAGAATAAATGAAAGCAATATATTTTTTTTTTATACTAAGAATGAAATATATACTTTGGCGAGGCTCGATCGGAATAGGAATAAAAAAACAATTGATTAATTGACCAATAACAGTGGTATTCTTGTGTAAAAAACAAGAGGGTTGAGGTCTGTATAAAAAAAAAAAAACTAATTAATAAATGCCGCCCAAGCATTTGAACTTCTGAATGCAATATGACTACATTATTGAGAAACCTTTACAAAATGAAGGCAAATGTACTCACCCATATCTTCCTAGTTTCAAGGACCCATTCCTATTATTCACAATTTTTAAATAATTACTCATACATCAAGATAGAACATATATTCATAAAAAGAAGATAGAACATATAGGAAATTGTCTTTTCTTGGTTTTTCCTCTTTTTTTTTTTTCTGAAAAAATCTAGAAGTATAAAGATAAACGCTAAAACCCTATATGTTTTTATTTGTTTAAAAAGTAATAGAAATAGGCATATAACATATACATACATATATATGTGTATATATATATATATATATATATATACATATTATGGATTGTTATATGCCTATTTTTCTCAAAGAAACTTTTCTGGGATATAGTTAAAAAGAATTAAAATAAACAAAGCTTATAGCTCTTAAGATTCATTAGTAAAAAAGAGCTACAATTTAATGTAATTTCATAGAAAAAGAAGAACATTACAAGCCACCAATAGCTTGGAAGAGAATTGAGATTGCCCTCACCTCACAAACAAAAGCCACACATGTTGGACATCCTCTACATATATAAGACAAAGTATCTAAATATGGAGGGGCATAAATTTCCAGCCAATTATCCATGTCATTTCATTATCCAAAAGCTTATACCACCTAACTGCCAGACATTTGTGAGCCCTATTTTGCTTCTTTAGATTCTTACCCTTTTTTTTGGGTCAAAACTTCGTTAGGTTCTTCAGCCTAACCATTTATTTTATATATACTGGACACGTGCGGTGTGGCTCATGCTTTATATTCCCAATTCTCTAGGGGGTAATTTTTCTCTTTTTTGGTTCATGCCTAGGATTTCTTTTTATTAGGACTCTGAGTTTAAATATAAAAAAATAAAGCATTTAAAAATATGTTAAAAAAAGGAGTAAAAATCACAAGTATTTGTTTTATCAAAAAAAAAAAGAAGAAAATCACACGTATTTGTTTTAAATTTTTTTGATTCAACTATTAAAAATAAATTAAATAATAATTATCACCTACTAAGTTTGCTGTTGGAATGAAAAATCAATAAGGGGGAAAAAAATAAGAGTACCAAAACCATCCAATGAGAGTATTTAATCAAAATTTGGAGGGGTTCAGGCCCCCACTTTGCCTCCCTCTGTTTCTGCCACTGCCGGTTTTGCCAATATATGTCTGGGACAGGTCGAGTTTGTGCTTAGTGCACTACTATTCGTTAATTACACGGTCGAATTTGTGCTTATTGCACTACTATTCGTTCATTACTCGGTCGAGTGCGTGCTTATTGCACTACTACTAGCTTATTACTCGATTGATTAATACTATGCCAACGATTGGATGGGCCAACAAGAATACAGTGAAACTAGCTAGCAAAGTCAACTGAACTTCCTTTCCAAACTTTAGGAATCCTCGCATATGTAATCACTCTTTCCCTGATTGGCTTATTCTTCTCATATTAGATCCACTATAATCATACAACATATATCAATTAAAAAAACTGTGAGAAAATCTTAAAACATGCAACACTATTAGTACTTGTTTTTCATCATATACTACGGAGAAAATTGGCTGAGATACAGAAAATAAGTTGTAGGGGCTTGCTTTGATCTACATAAGACGACTCGAACAATACAGCTTTATTTTCAATAAAGAATCGTTATTATCAAAAAAAAAAAAAGACGGCTCAAACAACAGTGTAAAAGGTAGAGCTATAGCAAGACATCTTTTTTCTTCTTCTTCTTCTTCTTCTTCTTCTTCGTCTTCTTCATTTTTTATCTGAATTGCAAGACATCTTTCCACCACGCTTGTCGCCTTGTCGGCATTGAAAACATGGGTACGTTAATTCTTCCTCAATATTAAGAGTGATATTATTGCATATTGAAGACCTTTGAGTGTGGCTGATCCCAGCAAGCATAGGCCTTTAATTTGTCGCATGCACTCGAAGTCATTGTCTCTAAACCACGGCAAATAATACCCCCCACCATATGCTAAATCGCTAGAAACCCAACTGTCGATGACGGTAATTAGATGTGTTCTTCATCCTTCGACTATAGTCTATAGGCTATAGGTTACTAAATATGGGTCAAATAATGTCATCACTACAAGTGTCCTCTTTGAGCAACCATTATCTTAGTGCTAACACCACCACTCAAGACAAGCAAACGAATGCATCCACCTTAGATGGAGCAATTTAGAAAAACAGAAGATGCACTGCTATTGGTTTTGTTGGACATGCCCTCACCCCCTAGTCAACTGCCAAAGTTATCTTCCGGATGCATTGGTCTTTACTTTTTTTTGTTCTATTGTTGGATGCTTTGACTGTTATATTCTGTAACCTATAGTACAACATGAATATTATAATAGTCAAAATAATATCATGTATCAAATATATATCTGTAACGTTGTATACAACTTTTGATACTGGGTTACCGTTGAAGATGATGCTCGAACTCCAGTGTTCAGTCCTCTTGCAAAGAGAAGGGACTATTTTAGATGCCTATTTAGGTACCTGAAACTTTTCAGTCTGCAATGTAGTTATCAACGAATTCATAGAAAATAAATTATTTTGCTGTCCAACACAATTTGAATTCCAGAAATCAGTCACCTGAAGGCGATATATGTGGTCATACCCTAGGTTTATCATTTACAATTCAAGATGGTCTTGCTAGATCTATGCTTCTTGTGTTTGATTGAATGAGGACCGACCAGCATGCAGGAGTGTCAATATTGTTGCTTTTTCAAAGAGAATAATCATCCATTTTAATGTTTACTTACGAGCTTGTTTTTTCCAGAGAAATTATTGAAGAATATGCGACAAGAGCTGCCAAGTTGGCTACAGACTTGGCTGAAATTCTGGCTCAGGACTTAGGTGTCAAGAGTACTTTCTTCCAGACAAATTGTTCGCCAACCACTAGTTATCTTCGAATGAACAGATATCCACTCTGCCCAATCTCTTCCCATCAGGTAGTTTTTGGGTTGATGCCTCACACTGACAGTGATTTCCTCACCATAGTACATCAAGACCAGATTGGTGGTTTACAACTGAGGAAGAATGGAGCATGGCTTAATGTTAATCCCATTCCAAAAGCTCTAATAATCAATATCGGTGACTTATTCCAGGTATGTCTGTCCTTTTCTGGGAAACGCTGAATGTCACCAAATTTCTAGCTAGAAGCATGTACAGACTAATTAGTCTAGTAAACTTGAATGAATATATATAGTAAATGGACCGCCAATACAAAATGTGATAAAAGCACAAGAATCTATACAACTTTGTCTGTATATGTTGCATAATCCTTAATGTTTATATCAAGTTTTAAAATGATAATTAGAATGCTATACTTATATCCACCATTAGATGCATGGTAATCATTACTTTATTTAATCATAGCATTTAATCCGATTCTTAAAGAAAAAATCATAGCATCTAATCCTCTTATGCAATAAAATCAATGCACAGGCGTTGAGCCATGGCGTTTACAAGAGCATTGAACATCGAGTGATTGCCCCTCGAGAAGTTGAAAGACACTCTCTTGCATATTTCTACTGTCCCTCTTATGACACCGTTATAGAGAGCAGCGTGAAGCCAGCAATCTACAGAAAGTTCAGTTACGGAGAGTACATGCAGCAAAAGCAAAAGGATGTTGAAGCTTCTGGCGAAAAAGTTGGGCTTTCAAGGTTTCTTTTGGGTAGCCTCTAGAAAGTTGGAAAATTGATCAGTAGAGCTACAATGATCGCACAGAACAGAAGTTTCAATTGTTTCTATCTATTGCATGTGTTGTTTAATGATGAGTTTTTTCTGTTTATGCTAGATTGTTTAATGAGTTGTTTGCCTGTTTCCTATTCTTTCTTCTGTTGTATAGATGTCCCTAAACAGCGTAATGCATTGCTTTATATTACAATAAAAAGACAACATACGCTGTAAACCTTTTTAGCATATATTTCAATATCACCGCAAGATATATATGAGTTAACTTAATTTGGGCCCATTACATTTTTAGCTAATGTCTTGCAGGAACCAGTTAAAAGCACATTGCAATTCTTCGTGTATTAAAATACTGCTCCTCATCCTCAAGACAAGCTAAGGAAGTGGGATCTCAATGTGTTCTCGGGTCATCTCAAATAACTGAGATGAAACAATTAAACTTTTGTCTCAAGGATTGGGACCCTGGAATCTCTCTGAAAGCTCAACTACTTGCATAAATGTGTTTTGAATTATTCTCAGTGTAAGAGTGCAAGTAGTTTCCACACCCACTTGCCTGCAGTCCCCAATCTCTGGAGAAAACTAGCTAGATGGATTGATTATGACCTGGGTCCTTTGACGTTGCAATTTCGGGAACATGCTGAAGCCAAAATTATGGCCAAAAGCAAAGAAAAAAATAGCTGAGCGGCCAATTTGAAAGAAGTAGCCAAATTTGGGGACTTGATGGGGCAATAAGCCTAAATTGTAGTCTATATAACTATATTATACACATGACCGATAAGATTATATATGCGAGACTCATCTAAAATTTCAAGTTAGAATTGCGATTAATTAACATTCTTGATAGAAACACAAATATACATCAGAAATCCTAAATCTCTGATCATTTTCTAAATCACTTTCATTAATTTTAAAATTATCAATTGAGCAATAATTGGTTAATTAATGTATCATTAGATTGGGAAGCATTTGATATTATGTAACTTGGGTAGCTAGGAAGCTCAATATTGTTAAATTTGAAGCAATTTGTACTAGAATTGTTGTAAAACATTTGTGGTCAATGTTATCAGAAGTATCTAAAGAATGTACTGGTGTTATATGCATGTGATATGATATATGTATAAGCACAAGCACAGTTGCTGCAAAAGCAACAGTGCCACTGGTAGGTAGTGGTCACCTTCTACTATAGTACATTTTGCATAGATTTGCATATCCGGTGTGAAGCAATGCCATGGCCCCAAAAAACTCGGCCAATATTTTTGTGTGGTACTTAGCAGTGCCGACTACACCGCAAGGCAGCCCCCACTGGGCAGTACTGGACAGAGGAAACTGAAAAGAAATGGCGCCCACCGGGCTCTCCCCAGCCACAGGACACACATGTAGTACTTGAGTCTGTCTAAATACCAATTTTTTCAACAACACAAGGGCCAATGTGTCACGCACTAGGAATTCCAAGGCACACAGGATTCCTAGTTTGAGTAGGTGTGCGTGTGGGCTGGCCCATTCTGACTTGGACTAGGGTTGGCCGCCTTAAGTTTGAGTTGGCATGGACAAGTAAGGAGAAACCTAGCCTAGGTAGGATTCCTTTTACTTGTAGGGAAAGTAAGCTGAAACCTTGCGGTACCTATTATAAATAGGATGCGTGAGGGGGAGTTGTTGGGCATGTATTGTTGTTGATGTTTATTAATAATAATACTGAGTCTTCTCCCATATTCTTGTGTTGCCGATTTCTCTATCTCTTTTATTCGTGTGATTGTTGTTAGGTTGACAAGCCTTTGGCTTGACCGCACGGGCTGTTGTTGCGCATCTTCTCTGTGCCCGTGACAAATGTCTACTGGTGGTAGGGTGGCGGGTCTCTCCTCTTATTAGTACTTTTATTAGGTACCTTTTGAGGTGTTAGACGAGTCCTTCCTTACTCAAATTCTTATGAATATGGAAAATGCAATTCTAAGGGGACATTTGTTGCACGTTTATAAAAAAAAAAAAATGATAGGAAGAAAAGTTAAAGCCTTGGGTGACCAATATATTTTTTTTTGATGTGAATGCAATTTCATTTCATTCAAATAAAACGGTAAGCAGCATGCCATATTACATAGCAGCTCAGCAAGTAGACAAAACAAAAGGTCTTCAAAAACCTATCCAGACTATGCATACAAACATAGCAATAGTGATTCTGAAGAAAAGGTAGGGTTCCTCAAACCATACCCGCACAACAGCAACTTTTTGGTATTGGTTGGAAATCAATTTTAGCTTCACACTGTTCTTCACGATTACACTTAGAGGTTCAACGGGATTAGCCAATTTTACGCCTGTTCCATAGTAGAGCTGAACTTTTAAGTTTTTCCAATGTTCTAATTTATCTTATCGTTAAAAAACGCACTTCCGGCTGGGCCCGAAATAGATAATAAAGCCCACTACAGGAAAGCAAAACCTAGTCCATGACCAGCCCAAGGGCGATGTAAAAAAGGTAGAGGCGAAGAAAGGCAAAGGTTCGTCCATGACCAGGCCGAGAGCGACAAGAAAAACTACTGTGCTCAATGTCAAATCCTACATTGGTACGCAATAGAGCAAGACACGTCATTTAAAATTTCTCTGTCATCTTTGTTCTCAAAAAATATTTTAGTTTAGAAATCAGAAATATTTTTTCTTCTATTTTTTAAATCTTGAACAACGCGGTTGGCTCCTTCCTCAAAACACCACTACCGTCACAGCCCCTCTGCATCCGTGGTCGGTATCACCGGTGGAGGGCACTCCTCGTTCACTTTCAGCTTATTCTCTTCAGTTGCCTTAACATCATAAACATTCTCAAGCAAGCAATCCCAAAACTTGGTCACATACCTGTTATACACATTCTGCCAAAACAATTGAATGCCCAGACACCCTTATTCACAAAATCAACCCGTATCAAGTTCTTCAATCCAGTTCAATCGGAAGCAAAAAGAATAAAAAAAAAGCGGAAGCAATAATGGCATGAAGAGCGTGAAAGTAATGAATTCCAGGATGCTTGGTTAGGCCATCCTGATCAGTATTTGTATAGAGTAATCATAGGGTTACAAGAAACCTAAGTACACAGGAGTTCTAGTTACAAGTATGATAACTATAACAACTAACAAAACATTATCATCAGTCCTTATCACCTATTACTCCCCCGCAATTGGAGGGTGGTGTAACACACCAAACTCAAATTGGTCCTAAACAAGAAGAAGCTTGTAGTGCCAAGCGATTTGGTGAAGATGTCTGCCATCTGCTTGCTGGAGTCAATGTGTAGAACTTGGATGTGCCCTTTTTGGACACGTTCTCGTATGAAATGGAGGTCTATTTCCAGGTGCTTAGTACGTTGGTGCTGCACGGGATTGTTGGCAATAAACGTGGCTGAAAGGTTGTCGCAATGGACAGCTATAGGCTCTTTGGGAGGACACCGAAGCTCGTGCAACAAATTTCGCAGCCAAGACACATCCGCCACTACGCTAGCAAGAGCCCTATACTCTGATTCTGCACTGCTTCGTGATACAGTGGCCTGCTTCTTTGCTGACCAGGAAACAAGATTTCCTCCAAGGAAAACACAATAACCCGTGGTGGATCTTCTGGTGTCTGAACAGCCTGCCCAGTCGGCATCACTGTAAGCAGTTAACGATTGGAGACATGTAGGCCGAAGAAGAAATCCATAAGTTTTAGTGCCTACCAGATAGCACAATATCCGTTTTACAGCTTTCCAATGTTCAGTGGTAGGTGCATGCATGAACTGGCACACTGAGTTGACAGCAAAACAAATATCTGGGGGAGTGAAGGTTAAATATTGCAATGCACCAACAATAACGTGATACTGGCGTTGTGCATCAGCATCAAGCAGAACCCCTTGTTGAAGAGATAAAGAGAGCCGAGGTTGCATCGGCGTGGCTGCTGGCTTCAAGTCTGGCAGGTTTGCTCGTGTGAGGATGGTGTCAATATATTTGTGTTGATGAAGAAACATACCATCCCTCACAGGAGCTACCTGAATACCCAAAAAATAGTGCAAAGGCCCTAGATCAGTCATGGCGAAACCTTGCTTCAGAATTGTGAGCAAGTACTGAAGAAGGACAGAGGAGGAGGCAGTGAGGATGATATCATCCACATACAATAACAAGAAAGTCGTACCCTGTGTCGAATGCGAAGTGAACAAAGAAGCATCCGAATGACTGATTTGGAACTTATGTGCAACAAGAAAGGAAGCAAAGCGATGGTATCAAGCACGTGGTGCTTGCTTCAAACCATAAAGAGCTCGTTGGAGCTTGCAAACATGATGTGGATACCGTGAATCCTCAAAACCCGGCGGCTGCCGCATGTATACTTCCTCTTTCAAAAACCCGTTTAAGAAGGCATTTTTGACGTCCATTTGTCGCACCCCCCATCCGCGAGATAAAGCAACTGAAAAAACTGTGCGAATGGTTGCTGGTTTGACAACGGGACTGTACGTCTCGTCAAAATCCTCGCCTGCCCGTTGAGTGTAACCCTGCGCCACAAGACGAGCTTTATATCTGGAGAGACTACCATCAGAATTATATTTCCGACGATACACCCATCGAGAACCAACGACATTAACATATGGAGAAGGTGGTGGTACCAAGACCCAAGTATTATTTTGAATCAATGCCTGGTATTCATCTTTCATAGCTAGGTTCCAACGTTCATCTTTCGAAGCTTGTTTGTAAGTTTTAGGATCTGGGTCATGATTGGTATGAAGAAGAGCATACTTTGGGTTAGGCTTAGTGATACCATCGCGAAGACGTGTGGTCATGCGATGTGGAGAGACACAGGTTGTGGAGAGGGTGAAGGAGACGTGGTATGTTGATGAGAGGAAGAAGATAAAGTATCAGAGGAGGAACTGGTTGCGAGTTGCCGATTGAGAGAGGTATCGGGTTGGGTATTATCCATAGTAGGAGATAAAGCAGGAGAGGTAGAAGGTTGTGGCGATGGATGTGTTTTATCTGGAGATGTGTGTGCGTTAGATGAGGACAGATTATGGCCTGGCGTAGGAGAAGAAATAGATGGTTGTTTCTGAATTTGAGTTGGAGAGGGAAGCATAAGAGATGGAGATCCTGTCGATGGAACTAGGGCACCTGCTAGTTGAAAAACAGCTGTAGCATCAAAGGGATTTGAACGGATGGTGGGAGTACCAGATGAGGAGAAGAGTGGAGGAAAGGTATTCTCATCAAAAACGACATTCCTGGAGATGATAACCTTGTGAGAGAGAGCATGGTAGCAGCGAAACCCCTTATGCTGAGGAGATAAACCTAGGAAAATATGAGTGTTCGTGCGTGGTGACAACTTGTGATTGCTAGGACTCATATACAAGGGATAACAAGCACATCCAAACACCCGGATGTGTGAAAAAGAAGGTGTCACACCGAAAAGAGTTTGATAAGGGCTCGCCCACCCTAAAGTTTTGTGAGGTAGACGATTTTGGATGAGATTAACATAATAAAGAGCCTCAACCCAAAAAGTTGGCGGGAGGTTGGATTGAAATAAAACACTACGAATAGAGTTTAGCAAGGTACGATGCTTCCTCTCTGCCATGCCATTTTGTTGATGGCTGTAAGGACTAGAAAGGCGACGGAGAATACCATGCTGTTGAAGATAGGCATCAAATTGTGCATTACAGAACTCGCCTCCATTATCACTTTGAAGAAATTTAACGTTTTTATCAAACTGAGTTTGTATCTCGGTATGAAGCTGCTTAAATTTCGAAAAAACCTCATGTTTATTCTTCAAGTGATAAACCCAACAATACTTGGAAAAATCATCCAAAAATAAAACATAGTACTTAAATCCAGTGAATGAAACAACCGGAGATGTCCATACATCACAATGTAAAACATGAAATAAACCTAAACTAGGGGACAAAGATGATGGATATGGGAGTTGTGTCTGCTTGCCCTTCTGACATGCCAGACAAAACTCATCCTTATTAATCGGCGAACAAATAGAAGAAAATTGTTTGGTAAATTGCTGCATCACTGGGACCCTGGATGACAGAGTCGGCGATGCCACAAAGAACCAGAGACTCGACTGACTGCAAAAACGGATGAAACAGAAGAAGGTGCTGAAGCCAAAACTCGAACAGAATAAAGAGTGCCTGTATCATTGCACCGTATCTGTCGATGGCGAAAAAGATGTCCCTTCACAGAAAAACCATGAGAATCAAAGACCACAGAGCATGCATTATCAATTGAAAAACGCTTGACAGAAATCAAGTTCTTAGTAAGGTGAGGAACAACAAGAACATTCAAAAGTTGAAAAGAAAAAGAACCAATGAAGAAGTATTTAACACCAACATGTGTAATAGGATGGAACGTACCATCTCCTACTTGTACTGAATCAGTACCATGATATTCATGAAAAGAATCAAGATTGGAGGTAGAGTTGGTCATGTGACTGGTTGCACCGGTATCTGCAAACCAAAGAGAATTCGAGTCTTGATGCTCATGCACCCCTGCATAGGAGCGTTGAGGATAGTGTTTTGCTGTGTGATTGTAACCATCACATAACTGACACTGAACAGGTTGAGAACCCAAAATAGACGACGAGGAACATAGAGTTGGAGGGGGATAAGAGCGTGGAGAAAAAGATTGTGAACCAGAGGAATACGGCTTTGGAGAAAAAGATTGCTGAGGTCGGGGCTGGTAAGAACCAGAATTAGAAGAATTCCACGAAGGAGAAGATGACCTAGGTGAATTATTACCACGTCCCCCACGACCACCTCTACCCCCTCGCCCCCCATGGCCACGATTCTGAGTAAAAAGAGCCTGTGAATTCTCAGGCACAGAAACCGCAGGGGGAGTGGAGGAGCGCTTTTGTTTCCTATTTTCTTGAGCAAGAAGAATAGATCGAAGTTCAAAATAAGAAGGGAGTGGAGATTTGGATGTGAGAAGAGTAACAAGATCACCATACTCATCAGGAAGCCCATCTAAGATTTGCATCACTATATCATCTTCCCTTAAACGTCTACCTATAGACTCTAAACAATCTGCAATACTACGAATAGAGTGAAGGTAGTCACTTATAGACTGAGTGCCCTTTTTTGAACTGACAAAAGCTGAACGATATTCCATATATCGTGCCTGGACGTGATCGTGAAAAAGTTGTTCTATCTGCTGCCATACTTCTCTCGCAGAAGGAAAGTAACCGGGACGAACGATATGATTGAGAATGACAGGAGTGACAGTGGCATAAATCCACGTCACAATGGTGCTATCAATCTGAGACCACTGTGTATAGAGAGGGTTTGGTTCCGGAGGCGCATCTGGGGTGGGAGAAGGAATGACGGCCTCCGGGGGTACACCAGTTCCATCGACATGATCCATAACCTGATGGGATTGGAAAACAGTGTATAGAAGGCTCTGCCAAACAAGAAAGTTTGTGAAATCAAGTCTGGCAGGAACATAGTTTCGCATATTGTTCACGCTAAGAATAGAGTGAACGGAAGCAGTAAGAGTGGAAGCAGAAGAAGAAGAAAAAGAAGACGATCCTGAAAGAGCAGAGGAAGAGGAAGAGAGAGTAGACATGATGACAGGGAGAGAGTAGAAAAAGTTTCAAAAGATGAACACTAGCTCCGCTACCATGAAAGTAATGAATTCCAGGATGCTTGGTTAGGCCATCCTGATCAGTATTTGTATAGAGTAATCATAGGGTTACAAGAAACCTAAGTACACAGGAGTTCTAGTTACAAGTATGATAACTATAACAACTAACAAAACATTATCATCAGTCCTTATCACCTATTAGAGCGGCGGTGCAAATCTTTATTTGGCAATGAAGGTTAACAATTCACTTCACAATTTTTGTCCTTGACCACTTATAATAAAGATGCGATATAAAAAAAATCTATATTTCTCTTGCAGCCAGCGTCGATGAATACATTTCCATGAATCTCTACAAAAATGTATTAATTAGGTCTAATTAGTGGACAAAAACTTTTAAGCAAAATGAGAAAGAGGAAAATAGAATCACAATCATGCATACACCGGATCTAATTATTTGTTTTTGAACATATACACCGGACCTAATTAGTAAACCGGAGGTATTGACCTACGGGGGCGGCAATAGCGACGGGCGACGACAATGGCGAGTAAGGGGAGACTGGGGGATAACAAGAAGATAAGGGGGAAAACATTTTTTTTTTAAGTTTTAACAATAAAAATAAGGCATAATACTCAATTTTATACATCAATTTGTATATTTTAGTCAATTTTATACATAAATTTATAATTGGATCAATTTAATATATGAATTTTCATAACTGAGTCATACATCAGTTTTTAGAATAGGGTCAATTTAGTTGCAGGGGTCAAAATTGAAGAGGATAATTATTTTTTAAGCCCAAAATCTTTATATTTTTTTGCAACTAAGTCTTATACCTTTAAAAACCTACATCTGAGTCCTATTCCTTTATTAGTTACAGCAAACAAGTCGTAAACCTAATTTCTGTCAAGTCCTTCTGTTAAATCTAACTTTTTAAATGGAAAAAGTTACGTGTTAGTCCCTCAAACATTAAATTTAAAGGAAAAAAACTTCCTAAACAAAAATTAGAAAAATACATTATTTTTCATTTTTAAGAAAGAAACCTAAATATTTTAATGGAATTATTTATATTTTAACCCCTCAAACTTTAAATTCATAGCAAAAAATATCTCTAAATAAAAAATAGAAATATAAATATCGTAAACTTTTATTTTTATAAAAGAAATACTAAACCTAAAAACTTAAAAAATCATAAATCTAAAATCATAAAATTCTCTAAACCATAAATCATAAAATCTCAAACTCCTGTACATTAAAATACTGAATTTTAAATCTTAAAAATTTAAATCACAAATCCTAAAAACCTAAAATCTTAAGCCCTAAATTTCTAAATTCTAAACTCTAAAACCTGTAAATCGTAAACCTTAAACCCTAAAAACTTAAAACCTTAAACAATAAATTCTTAAATCCTAAAACCTAAACCCTAAAATATTAAACCTTAAATCAAAAAGTCTAAAACACAAGCCTTAAGTATCTAAATCCTAAAATCATAAAACTAAATCTTAGAATTTAAAAATTTAAGGTTATAGTATTTAACTTTTTATGGTTTAGATTTTTAAGTTTAGGATTTAAGGTTTAGGATTTTTAGACTTTAGGGTTTAGGATATTAGGTTTTAGGATTTAGGATATTAGATATTAGGGTTAGGATTTAGAGTTTTAAGGTTTAAAATTTAGCATTTCAAGGTTTAGGATTTTAAAATTTTACCATCTATATTTTAAAAAAATTTAGAATTTTTCTGATTTAGGATTTAGGATGTCTTATGTTTTTAGATTTATTATTTCTTTCTTAAAAACAAAAATTAATGTATTTTTTTTTTATTTTTATTGCTTAGGAAGTTTTTTTCGCTTTAAATTCAATATTTGAGGGACCAATATGTAACTTTTTCCTTTAAAAAAGTTAGATTTAATAGAAGGACTTGACGGAAATTATGTTTTGGACTTGTTTATTGTAACTAATAAAGGAATAGGTCTTTTTAAAAGTATAGGACTTAGTTGCAAAAAATTAAAAAGGTTTTGGAGTTAGAAAATAGTTATTCTCTTCAATTTTTACCCTTGCGACTAAATTGACCCAATTTTAGAAACTGATGTATTAAATTGACCCAATCGTAAAAAATCATACATTAAACTGACCCAATTATAAATTTATGTATGAAATTGACCAAAATATACAAATTGGTGTATAAAATTGGGTATTATGCCTAAAAATAATGATGTGGCCCCTATTTTCCTGATATGTTAAAATTAAAAGTGATGTGGGTGATATAAGTGGGCCCCATTGCGTACCATGTAGGATTTGACATGGTACGCATTGAGCACAGTAGAATTTCTCCAAGAGCGACACCAACGAGGTAAGCTCTAATAGGAGTAAGGACAAAATACGGACATGATACATTTGGCCTCGGTCGAGCAAGTGGATTACCACAAAACAATTAGGAGGACAAGGCAAGGACGAGAACACCAAAAAGAGACAAATCAAAGAGCATTATTACTCCAAAACAGCTATGAAACCCAGGCACTCAAATCTGGGGCATACAAGTGTCAATGGGACAAAGCAAACGGCTAATACAAGGGCGTGCTAAGCATGTAAGCTCAGCGTGGCACGGGACTACGCGTGGGAGAGGAATATATAGTTCACCTGCGGGGTATATAAACAAGGAGGCACACATTCATGCCACACTTACACACACTACAAGCGCAACTCTTTACTTTGATTTATTCATGGCAAAAATAACATTTTAACTGTTGGTTATAGGTGCTTGCGTGTGTCTCACACGTGAAATTCTCTCAAATTTTTAAACCTGCAATGCTGTCTGTCCGGAAATCCATCCACTACTCCCCCATTTCCCCTGACCTACCTTTCTGGCTGCCACCAGCACCACCTCCAGACACTGTAACCATGCACTATCCCCCTCAAACTCACCTGAATTCTTCTCTCGCCCAAACCCAAATCCTTAGCTCTTTTAACCCGTTCACCCAACCACACACTACGACTTCCTTAATTATCCATGGCCCCACCCATCCCTAACCAGCACCTCATATATATTCTCTAACCCCACCAACCTCTACCCATCTCCATCCGGCACCCCAAGTGAATACCATAACCACTCAAACACCACTCTTCCCATCTGGTACTACACCTCCCAAAAGACCTCCTCCCATCACAAATGGCAAACTTGAACCTCGTGAATAAATTGCACCTCCCTCCCACATCATAAACTGCTATATTTCTCTAAATTGAGTAGAAAGAATATTCAAGAAGCCATTGATCACAACCAAATCATTAGTCTATATGTGCAAAACATTCCTACCAGATGAAACCCGACTTACATCCCCTTGTTATGTCTAGATTTGGGAAAGTCTTAGATGTGTTCATTCCGCATAAAATGAATAGACAAGGTAAGAGGTTCGCCTTTGTGCATTTCAGAAACAACACTGACATCCAAAACTTACTCTATCATATTAACTCTCTGTTGGTTGATGGTAACAACATTGATGCGAGCAATGCCAAGGGTAGGAGGGGTGTTTCCTCATCAGGTAAAAGGTAGACCAGTCTTTGGGCATGTGGAACTGTCCATGATAATCTGGTAAATGAGGGAAAGTCCTTTGCCGATGCAGTTGGCAACTTCTCCAACTTCACCCCAAGATTACCTTCAACGCACTGACATATCGAATCATCTCTCATATATTTGCACTATGTTCAAGGATTATCAAATGATTAGCCCCAGCATATGTATTTGCTTCCAATCATATTTCAAAGGAAAGAATAATGATATTACTCCCCATGCTTCTTGCTAGACTGTTCATGAAGGGCGTATCTACCAGTTAAAATTATTTTGTGGCAAGGATTATCCAGATAATCCACCAAAGGCAATTGGTTGGATCGTAGCGGTTGTCTTTAATAATAAGATATTGTAATGCAAGGTTAACCACAGAAGAATTTTGTTCAACTTTTCTCATAAACCCATTATCGAGAAGAAAATTTGACAACAGCAAGGACATAATTAGAAAACACAAATGCAGTTGAGCATCAAATCTCCAAACGGAAAAAATTACTATCTTAATGTACCAAAATTTTCAGTTAAAATAGCAAAGGACCAAAGAGAGAAATGAAGGCAGTAATATTAGTAGTGACCAACATTTATATACGTTGCCGAAGAACATTCAAGATTTGTTGCCGAAAGGGCCGCAAAAATGAAGGAAAAGAACCCTGCCCCCACTTCAGGCTTGATACGAGCAAGCCAATTCCAAGTGGAACTCAAGATCGTGATGGCGCCATTAGCTTGCCTCAAGGACCAGTCACGAGGGCTCGGTTGAAGAAGATAAAGAATCACATGTTACGTTATGCTCAAGCTTGGGTCAATCGGGAGTTGCAAGAAGATAAGTTGGACAAGTTCGGGAATGAATTCAAAGAGATTCCTAAGTTTGTGAGCATTTTAAAGGATTCAAGTCAAAAGTAGCCGTTTTTACCGTTCAACCCGGAAATCACTGTTCTCGCCGGAAATTACTATTCACCCCCGACGTTTACTGTTCAATTTCAGGCTGGAAAACCACTTTGGAGCTGGAGATTCCCACTATTCAGATTGATTGGACTTTCATCATTTGGTTTGTTGGTGTGCACTAAAGAAAACAAAAGAAAAAGAAAGCTAAATCATTTTGTTTTATGCTTTGCATTTTAAATTCAATCCTTTACTTTTTGGCTTCTATAAAAGCCAACCATGTATCAAGTTTGTAATCAGATGATAGATGAAATTTGAGTGATTTTAAGGAAGCTAAATGCTCTCCTTTGGTATGCTTCTTGATTGAGGGATTCAATCAAAAACAAGAGAGGGATTCTCTTGACTTTACTCTTTAGGATTGATTTCTCTTATCAAGTATTTTACTTGTGGTGATTAATCAACTCCTTGTATTCTTCATTATTTGTTGCCTAATCCTATGAGTTTAGGAGGTGAAGAATAGGAATATTAAACCCTAGTTTGATTGGAGATTGGAGGTCTTGGGATCAATTAGTTGCAGAGGTAAACCTAGTGGAATTCTAGGATTGTTGCTGCATCATTTGGTAGCGGAGCTTACAGGTTCAATCAATCATACCTTGTGTTGTTCAATTCTTGTTGTTCATACCTTGTGTTGTTCAATTTTTGCTGTTCATACCTTGTGTTGTTCAATTCTTGTTGTTCATACCTTGTGTTGTTCAATTCTTGTCGTAAAAAAAAAAAAATTTGCTACAACATCGATGTTTGGCATCAAAACATCGATGTTGGCACAGTAAAATTTAAATTTTTGAAGCCAACGGTCACCAAACATCGATGTTCAAACCCCAACATCGATGTTCTTGAGCTTCTGCCAAAGAAATCTTGAAACCAATTGTTAAAACATCGATGTTCAAACCCCAACATCGATGTTCTTGAGCTTCTGCCAAAGAAATCTTGAAACCAATTGTTTAAACATCGATGTTTAAAACCCAACATCGATGTTCTTGAGCTACTGCCAAAGGAAAAACTGAAACCAATTGTTTAAACATCGATGTTTAAACCCCAACATCGATGTTCTTGAGTTTCTGACAAAAATATTTTGTGAAAACATCGATGTTTTGAAACCCAACATCGATGTTATAGATATTCTGTCAAAAAATTTTGAAAAGCGAATTGTAAGAACATCGATGTTTAAAACCCAACATCGATGTTTTAAGGCTTCAACTATTGTTTACATAGTACTTGTACATTACAATTAGCTTTCTTTGGTCTTAGGATCTCTAGTTGGAAATAACTTCTTTCTTTCCGCTTATTTGATTGTTTTTCTTTCAGCTTTTCCAAGTTGGGTGATAATTGTTTCATATCATTCAATTGCTACAATATTCCATCACATGGATTACCTTGTCCTTGTGTGTGATCTTTCTTCGTGTTTGTTGAAGTTTTGATTTGTTCTAGAAATTGTTTTCCTTTCATTCCTTTTTTAGGCTTTCATTGTTTCTGTTAATTAAATGTTGCAAGTTGATTGCTTGATGTTGTGATATCTAATCCTAATTTGTAAAGTTGAAGTAGAATCAAGAGAGGAAAGAGGCTGAGAGATACATCCCTTGCCAAGAGTGAACAAACACGAGTGTAAACACGTGAGGATTTGTTTAACTAACAAGTATTCGCAGGTTACACATCATGTCTACTAATGGCAGTGAAGGTGGTGAACCGAACCTTGCTTCTCTTATGGTATTATTGAAGGAATTCAAGGCTCAGATGAAGGAGGTTAGGGATGAAGTCAGGACGACAAATCTAGGGTTGAGGGAGACCAATACACGAATTGATAGACAGACAAGAGAGTTGCATGATAGGTTGGAGAGGCAAGAGCAAACCGTTTAAGAGATCTCTACTAGCATTGCTGATCCTAGAAGAGCAAGAGAGCAGGAGCAGGCTGCTCGCCCTAGAGAGCAAGCTCCACACCATGTTAATGAAGATCACATTCTTGAGGAAGAATTAGAGGAACAATTTGGAGAGGTTAATCAGGGAATGCATGCTGGGGGAAGAGGAGGCCGAGGTCTGTTTGGCAGAGGAGGAGGCGCAGCTGGATATCCGCGACCTAGATTCTTTGATAGAGTAGAAGACAGAGCAGTGCGGATTGTTTGAGATGTTAGATCCATCAAGATGAAAATTCCAACTTTTCGAGGTTCTAGTGATCCAGATGAGTATTTGGAGTGGGTGCAGAGTGTGGAGTCAATTTTTGACTGTCATAGGTACTCGGAGGAAAAGAAGGTCAAGCTTGCAGTTGTGGAGTTCAAAGACTATGCCAGGTCTTGGTGGAATAAGCTTGTCACTTCGAGGAGGAGATATGGAGAAGCTGAGATAGAAACATGGGAAGAGATGAAGAGGATCATGAAGAAGAGATTTGTTCCTGCTTCATATCAGAGAGAGTTGCTCCATAAACTTCAAGCAACCAAGCAGGGAACTAAGAGTGTAGAAGAATACTGGAAGGCACTTGAGATGACTATGCATCAGACTAGGATTGAGGAGGATGAGGAGACCACCATGTCAAGGTTTTACTATGGGTTGAACAGGGATATTGCTAATATTCTAGAGCTACAACATTATGTAGAGATTGAGGAGATGGTAGCTCTAGCTTCTAAGATTGAAAAGCAACTCAAGAGCAAGACCTATGAGAAGCCTTCTAGCTATACCAGTTGGAATGCAAGTGCAAGATACACCAAGCAGGAAGTGGGGAGCTCAAGTAAGCCTGTTCTTGACACACCTAAGTCGATTCCTTGGAGACCTAGGGAAGGACAGAAACCGGCTGAACAAAAGACTCCCAATGCTCGAACAAAAGCTCAGGATAAGGCTAGAAATGTGAAGTGTTACAAGTGCATGGGATTGGGACATTATGCTTCTCAGTGCCCGAATAAGAGGGTGATGCTTACCACTGAGCATGGAGAGGTGTAAATGAAAGGGAGGAGCCCTATGTTGATTCAGCACTAGCTGACATGCCTGAGTTGGGGGATGCCGATGATGAGTTTGTTGAACCAGAGGAGGTGGTTCAGAAGTTATATATGACCCGGAGGATGCTCAATATTCAGCAAAAGGAAGAAGGAATTGAGCAAAGGGAGAACATCTTTCACACTAGATGTTTGGTACAAGACAAGCCCTGCAGCATGATCATAGATGGGGGAAGTTACACCAATGTCGTGAGTACCATGCTAGTGGAGAAGATGGGAGTTAAAACTCAGAAACATCCAAGGCCATACAAACTTCAATGGCTTAATGACAGTGGCGAGATCAAAGTAACGGGTCAGGTACCTATTTCCTTCACCATTGGGAAGTACTCCAATGAGGTTTTATGTGATGTTGTACCTATGCAGGAGTGTCACATCTTGTTGGGAAGGCCATGGCAGTATGACCGAAGGGTGCTGCATGATGGTCATACGAATAGGTACACATTCACCATGGGAGAAAGGAAGGTAGCACTTGCGCCACTATCTCCCAAGGATGTTTATGAGGATCAGTTGTTTATGCACAAGTCTGTGGAGGCTTGGAAAAAGGAGAAGGTGGCTAGTTTAGTCAAACTCAGTGAGGTTGAGGGGAAAGCCGAGGGCTTTGCAAAAGGAGAGCAAAAACTGAGTGAGAAAAAGAGGGAAAATTTTTATGGAAGTTCGAGGGATTTGAGGATAGCTTGTGAGAACAAACGAGAGATTTTGGTACTCTTGTATAAGGGAACTTATTTTAGTACAGCTGACCTTGACCAAGAATTGCCTAGTTGTATTGTTTCTCTTTTGCAGGATTATGTGGATGTCTTTCCGGAGGAACTACCTAGGGAGTTGTCGCCATTGAGGGGCATTGAGCATCAAATCGATTTCATTCCTGGTGCTCAAATTCCAAATCGGCCAGCATATAGGGCCAATCCGGAGGAGACAAAGGAGATACAAACACAAGTAGAGGACTTGCTCTCTAAGGGGCTGATTCGAGAGAGCCTCTCACCATGTGCTGTACCCGTAATTCTTGTTCCAAAGAAGGAGGGCACTTGGCGAATGTGCGTTGACTGTCGAGCTGTCAA